>VYZR01084878.1:14323-49123 GCA_013400675.1 Oxylabes madagascariensis
AGAAGCCTATGACAGAAGGTATGAGCCATGAGCAAATGATCAATCCACACCTCTGGATAGCAAAAGCTGCAAAAAGTGATGGGCAGACATTGTAAAAGGAGAAAACCAAGTTTTGTTAGCTACAGTCAGTACAGAGCTGTCACTGTCAAAGGTTGGTCTGCCACTCCCATGAAAGCCCAAAGGAATCCCACCGCCATGGATCTGGTGCCCGCAGGTACTTCCTGACGCGCCTCCAAACAGCGCTCCAGCAGAAGGCTCTTCAGTCCTACAGAACACGTGTGTGCTCTATGGTGCTCTCGGTTTTGGCCAGAAAACCTAAATACTTTGAGTTTCTCCTTCCAACAATTAAATCTCAGTTTTAAAGGCAACTACACATTACACTGCTAAGGGTCAGGATATCTGCCAAAATGAACCACCAAATTAAGCAATCTTAGTTCCTAATTATGTAATGCGTAACAGCAGTGCAACAGACCAACTCTTCTAATGAATTTTAACAAAAACTGCACCAGATATCTGCAGCTACATATATACCACCTCAGAATTAGAAAACTGTAAGTTAAATTCTTAGCATTTTCATATGTGACAAGAATATTATGCTTCTACAATCACACATTTACAAAGCACTTTTTGCTTTGTATATTGAACAAAATTTTTCATTTCAAGTCAGTGGGTTCAGAGAAAAGTTATGCATATTAAACACCTTAAGGATTAAAAAAGGGCAATACCAACAAATTAGGCCTGAAACCCTGTCATTCATCTTCACATGAAACAGTGAGTGGTCACTTTTATTTAAACTGCAGCCTCTAAGGGGAGAAAAATATGGCAGGTTAACTGGTAGTTTCTTCTGCAGCTTTAAAACCCAAATGAATTCTAGTGACCCATGGGGTTAATGCTAATTTTTGTTGTAAAAGTATTTTATGCTAAGTTTTAGGGTAAGTTTTTTGATCTAAAAGTTAGTGGTTTGTAGTTTTAGTTTAAAGATATTTTAGTGAATTTTCACTGATGCTGGAAATAGAAACCACTTTGCACATGTAAAGGATACAAAGTAATTTAACTTTTTTCTAAACCAAAAGTATTTTAGATTAAATTTCTTTACCATGCTGCTGATAACTGATAGTGCAGTAATATGCACTATCACATGCAGGACATTACTGACCTACAATTATACAGGGACTTATACAAAACATATACATATATAGGGACTTACAAATTAAAAAGTGTAGTGATTCATCCTGTGTGAGGTTCTGGTAGCACGCCAGTGCTAACAAACTCCTGGATGCTTGCTAACATCTTTCAGGTTGTAGGAAA
This sequence comes from Oxylabes madagascariensis, assembly GCA_013400675.1. Taxonomy (NCBI): domain Eukaryota; kingdom Metazoa; phylum Chordata; class Aves; order Passeriformes; family Timaliidae; genus Oxylabes; species Oxylabes madagascariensis. The sequence goes on from VYZR01084878.1 coordinate 15,632, forward strand.
GGTTTCCCTTGTGATTGCTCCACGAGTTGTCCATTTCTTATATCAAGTGCTTTCCGGAATAGCTGGTTTTGGCTCCGGGGCACGTTGTCTTGATTGTCACCTTTCCCTACAGCTACGTTTGTTACTGCTGCTCCTTCCCAGCTGATGCCCCATCAGGCGGCAGCAGCTCTGGCAGCTCTGGCTGACTGCCCACAAGCAGAGGGCATGGAGAAGAGTTGAGGGTCCTCCTCTCGCTATGTACTGGTTACATTCTAAAGAAAAGCTGCCCCTCCTGCCCCTGTGCACAGCACGCTTTGCAGCTTTGAGCTGTAACCTGGAGTCCGGTTTGCCCTCGAGGGCTTCTCGGCGTTGGACCTCGCAGGAGCGTTTCGTGGGTGTGCACAAGGGGCAGCTCCTCTCAGCTTGCACCACCTGGTGCAGGCACAAGGTAAGGGTTTGCATCGAGGGAACACGGGATGCTTTGTACCTGCCCCCGGGAATAAGGCACTCACTTCTTCTCCACCACTATGAGCAACAGTTGGGCAACTCCTTGAGAGCAGTAACAGGGTCACACTCTTCTCATGTATTAGATCTCGTATAAAGAGCTTTCAGACATCTAGGAAATTACAGCAATCAAGTTCTTTCCAAATAGGATTTCTTTCTGTCTAAGAAGATTTGCGTCATTATTGTAAAGAAGCATCTCCAGGAGTGAGATGGCACTTCATTCTTCATGGGCATTAAGTACTATTTCCCTAAGTTCTGTTACAAACTGGTGAGAAATTGTCAGCATGTTTTGATAGGTAGCAAATAAATAAAAGAAAAAAGTTCTGAACAAAAGATTTTTGTAGTGTATTACCCCTAAATTCCAATTCCTTAGTTTCTAGGTTTTGTTTACAGAACTTTATGCATTTCATGTACTTGTCCGTCAACTTATCTCTCTCTTCTTTTTGGGAAATAGACTTAAACCATTACTTGTATCGACGAAATGAACATTTGGCCAGAATAAGAAAAGTGCTATTTCCCCAAGGAAGAAGTGTGCTGCCAGTATCACTCTTGGCTCTGGTTCAGCAGTCACAGAGGCGAGTCTTTTCCAGTTGTNCTAAATACTTTGAGTTTCTCCTTCCAACAATTAAATCTCAGTTTTAAAGGCAACTACACATTACACTGCTAAGGGTCAGGATATCTGCCAAAATGAACCACCAAATTAAGCAATCTTAGTTCCTAATTATGTAATGCGTAACAGCAGTGCAATAGACCAACTCTTCTAATGAATTTTAACAAAAACTGCACCAGATATCTGCAGCTACATATATACCACCTCAGAATTAGAAAACTGTAAGTTAAATTCTTAGCATTTTCATATGTGACAAGAATATTATGCTTCTACAATCACACATTTACAAAGCACTTTTTGCTTTGTATATTGAACAAAATTTTTCATTTCAAGTCAGTGGGTTCAGAGAAAAGTTATGCATATTAAACACCTTAAGGATTAAAAAAGGGCAATACCAACATTTTCAAAAGTATCCAACCATTTTAGCTACTTCATACATCTACAATACCAGTGTACAAACTATAAGTAGCACCATCATTCCCAACTAGGTCAATAATCATTCAGCAATGCTGAATAAAAGATATTAAAGAATATTAATAAATATAATTTCCAGATTAAAATAACTAACTTTTTTGAGTATCTTTTTCATTTGTTATGTTTTTTCATACAGCCTTTCTCTACAGTCACAAGAAAAGGTAAGTTCCTCATACTGCTACAGTAAAAAGCAATTAAGTGGTTTTGTGAAGCTGAGAAGTTTGGTCAACATATTGCTAGATTTGATAAGAACTTTAATTTTAGTCTTTCCCCTCCTTATTTGGGATACACCCACCGAATCTTCCCTTTCCAAAGCAACAAAGGATGAATTTGTAAATGCAACTACACAAAAAAGCACAGGATGAAGAATTTCTCATTACAATTGATAGAAAAATTATGATGCGCCCATTTCTTTACTTATATTAAGGGTGGAAAAAGATACTCATTTCAATGAGATATATGATCAAGTATGTCGTTTATAATTTCATCATGTTCACTAGAGCATAATACTGGTACTCAAATATCACACTGTATTCCAACATATCAACATCAGAAACAAGTTGCTACAATTCAGTGGCAATGTACAATTGGGGCCACCATCCAACTGCAGAATGCACTGAAATGTGAAAAAAAAGGAAAAAAAAAAAGCTTAAAAAGCTTGAATGTAAGAGACTGCTAGCAAGATAAATGCATTTTACTTAAAGAGCTTGAGAGAAACCTGGGTTTTGGCCAATTTGGAGAAATAAATTAGCAAAACCAGACCTCTTTCTGATGTGGAAGAAAGCTCCAGCACCACTTTTTGATCAAAGCTACTCCCCAGTGCAGCACACATTTGATCATGAAGCACTGCACTTACCATGCATAAGACAGTTCTGATTCTGTATTAAACTTCTAATTACTTTTTGTTGCCATTTAAAAGACAAAAATTATCAAACCATTTTGCTATTGCAGGATAAAAAAGTCAGCTAGGACAACAGACATATATCAGTATTAATTTTTTATTTTTTATCGAGTAATGTTCGACACATCCCTGTTATCATCAGGGTCCCCTGTGCTACTCACTGCACAGACATGCTGAGAGAAATATGCCTTACAACAACAGACAAAATGAACCAACAACAGGAAGAGGAGTGACCTAGAAGTGACACCTCCAAGTGCTTCAGTCGCCACATGAAAGACATTAGCATAACCACTCAGCCCCTTTCTTCTGACACTACCAAGAGCAGACAATAAAAAGCTTACTGCACTGAAGCAAATGGTCATGTTACAAAAGTCAACTGGCAATCAAAGTGAAAAACAAAAAAACAAACAAACAAAAAAACCCACCAACAAAAATCACAAACAACCCCCTCCTCCAAAATATGCCATATAAGTAAACACATTAATTATACAGAGAGGACAGTGACAGAATGTGATCAACCCTCTCTCTGCAAATGTTAAGACATCTCCCTGACTTTGCACTGACATGATTCTGATACTGCACCTGAACAACAATACTCAGAGATTAGATTATGCCAAGAAAGTATGGGAGGAAACAAAACAGACAGGAGTTTCCTCCTAGATCTTAAATACTTCTGCACAGCTCAGATTGCATAAGGCAAAGCAAACACACAGGTGCCAGCTCCCAAACTCCAACGAAGTTTTTACCTGTCTTTGAGAAAAGCAACTCATCAGTACTGACAAGAACACACCAAGTAAGTGACTGCACCTGAGCTCAGGAAGCACACAGCCAAACAGAGCCCAGAGAGCCCACAGCTTCACTTCCATACCCCCACTGCTCCTCCTATCCTTCTGCTTTCGCAGGTGACAGCCACAAACTCCTCCTGGCTTTGCTGGACAAGTTATGCCTGGTACACAACAGAAAGTGAAACCATTTCGACAGTCTTTAAATTGATATTTATACACAGTGCTACCAAAATGAGCAGAGAGCTCAGGGAACTGAGACATCTCTGGCTTTGGTTCTTCCTCCAAAATAACCTTCTGCAAGCACAAGCTTTGGGAATGTGGCCTTAAACTGTTTCTAGTCACAAGACCAACCATTGAGGAGACAAAAGCTTGAAGAAACAAAGCACTTTGATTTAGCTATAAACGTTGGTTTTCAAACCCACACAATTGCCCAGTTATAACTACATAAAATTCAGAAGGCTTTATACGCAGCATGAATAAAGCAACTATCAAACATTTGGGACTCTGGTGTTACTAGTACGAGTTAAAAATGGAGCCTCTGCATCCTTCAGTAAATCCAGATGCTGCAAACGTCAGTCTCTCGATTAATTAAATGCAATTCCAAGTTAAAACGGAACTGGTATTGGAGGATCACTTACACTTGGTTTCGATTTTATCACATACATCAGCTTGCAGGCAGAGGCAATTGATGAAAGTAGAGTTCACATTAAGTTATTAATGCTCCTTCATTCAAAAGCATCTTTGACTTCTTCATGAAGTGCTGATCCTTTCAGGATGATAATTTCACCACATGTGACTACACTTATGTTTTGGTTCTGCTCCCCTATGACAAATTCCCAGTTATTCCCTGAAACAGATCTGATGGCAACAATAACCTTACACCCCTTAATCCATGTTTACCAAGAAGTCTTACTTGTTGATCACAAAGTACTTGGATATGAACACCTGGAGAGCAGGCAAGGTCAGCAAGAAGTCTACATTTCTCAAGTTTACTATCCTATTTAATTCCTAGATTAAGGCTTTTTTTACAGCAGTTACCTTTTGCTTTCAGAGGAGCAGCTGAGTTTACACAGATAGTTACCCACAGTTGCACTGATGACTGCAGCAAACAGCCTAGCTGTTATTGTACCACAGCTGAAAATGTTTCCCACGGAAAACAGTTGACTTTCATCCTTCCTATGCCACTTCTCTGTAGGGACCGGCGATATAAGACAGCATGTTTAATTTTGATCATTTTGGGAGGTAACATTAGACAGGTGCCTACTCTAATTTTTTTACTCTAAAAACGCATCTGTTTTTCTTACTTAGAGTTCACACTCTGATATAAGCTCCCAACAGTTATTTTTATATAAGATTCTTCAAAGGAACTTTCCTATGCTCCCATTCCTGTCTTCAGCTGCTTAACTGCTCTTGTTCTGAATTTTCAGGAAAGTCACTACAGAATCATGGAATGGTTTGGGTTGGAAGACATGTTCAAGGGCACTCAGTCCAACCACCCTGCTACAAGCAGGGTCAGCTTCAATCAGGTTGCTCAGAGCCCAACCCAACCTGGCCTTGACTATCTCCAGGGATGGGGCATCTACCACCTCTCTGGACAACCTGTTCCAGTTTCATCATCCTCAGTATAAATACTTTCTCCTTTACATCTAGTCAAACTCTACTCTCTTTTAGTTTAAAACCATTACCTCTTGTCCTATCACAAGATGCCCTGTTAAAAAGTCTCTCTCCATATTTCCTACATACCTCTTTCATTGCCAGATTTGCTTGAACAGCTCAAACCTGTACAACTGCCAAAGAGCCCGGTACAATCTATATTGGATACATGGCATTTGGCTATGTCTGGTCTTCTAACAACTACAGAGTACACCAGAGAGCACTGCAAAGCAAAATATATCTGTTGACTTGGGTGGCATTGGTTGCTGGAGACAAGCACATCTGCCCCCATTCAGTTACTCTCTGAAGGGCAGCCACAGAGACATTCCTGCTCCCTACCACTCTTTCTTCAAGGTTTCTCTTCAGATATAAGACCTAGGTCCAAAATGAAGCACAAATCACAAACCCTAGCTGCTGGAGCAATGTATATTAAAATCAGTGTATGTGTATTTTACCACTGCACTGAGTGGGACACAGATTTGGACCAGTTGTGGCTTAACTACATCTAGATCCTAGCTATGGTCATTCTGCCCTTCGAATTGACATTCGCTTGCAGCAGAACCTTGTCTATCTGATCAGCAGCTGAGAACCAAGCCATAGAAAGCAATTTTGCTTTGTTTGTAGAAATTAATAATGAGCATTAGTACCGGGAGGTTACTGCCAAAGAGAAAACGAAGATGTAGAACTCAAAGGAAGACTGGACTGCAGAAGTCCCTGCACTCTGAGGAACAGACAGCTCTGCTCTTCCACTGCCACCTGGGTAGAACGGCTGACCAAAGGCCACTGGGGTGGCTTGAGTGGAAAACCCTGCAGCAGCTACAGGTAAAATGGACAAGGCCAGTAACTCAGGGCCTGTGTAGAATTTTCCAAGCCTATTCCTGAGACTTTTTTCAGCTGAAAACCCCCTAGAGATTCCTAACTACACGACTATTTCAAGATAACCAAACTGAAGAAGTAATTAAAACCAAGTTGACTTTGTTTTCCTTCTTGAGTATCTCACAGCACATTGCTGAGGCAGAAATTGTCTGCTCTGTGTATTTTTCAGCGGCACTGAACAGATTACCTGAGATTAGTAATGCACTTGTCTGCTTTACCTAGTTGTCATAGGAGAAAATATTAATAGCCCACTGCAGTATACAGAATCATTCTTAGATTGATCATATGATCAATCTCAAAGAAATCAGTAGCTTACAATTCTTTCTGCTTCCAAAGCAATAGAGATTTTCATTAAACTAAAACTCCACGAAGTGTTTCATAGTCTGCCACAAAACAGGACTTGTGTTTTGTACAGGAGAACATGACCAGAGAGAGAACTAGGATCAGCCTTGTGACTCAGAACAGTATAAACCAACAGAATCTGAAACGCTAATCTCAAAGTGGGCAGAGTAGAAGGGGAAACAAGATAAATCAAATTTATGTTCTGGTCTGCAAATGTTACAGACAAAATAGTGGATGCTTTCCCAATTGACCCTATTGGCTCAGATCATATTTTAACACCTCAAAAAAGAACATTTCTTAAATTACTATCGGCACATGCATAATATTATATAAGCCCCCTTTTGTGGGGCTACTTCAAACACAAAATTCCTTTGGACTCACTTGCCTTAGGTAAATTCACAGTCTGAATCTGTGGGGTCACAAATCAGGTCTGGGCAAATCCCGACCCCATAGAAACTCTCACTGTTGTACTGAATGTAAGATGGTCACTCAGGCAAGTTTGAAATAATCTTAATTTGTAACTCCTATGATGTAAGGAATATCTATGATAGGTGACCTGAGATTAACCTCCTCTTACTATAACATAATGATCATTGATTTAAAACTTACCTTAGAGAACTGAGATAAATTTTACTGATATATTTTCTTTTTTAAAACAGCATTAGTATTCTGTTAAAGTCAGGTTGTAAGATCACAGGTCTTTTGCCATACCTCTGATTGCAGTGTGTAGTACAATAAAACACTTTGCCAAAATACATAAATTCTTGGAGCTGTATTCTAATCTACGTGTCTATTCATTAGATACTTCTATCAAGTCTCTTGGCAGCAACAGTACCAAAGGGATTTCTACATTTTTCTATCATCCACTGTGGAGAAAATTCATAGAAGAGACCTATGTTAATTAGACCAAAAGAGTCTGAAAAAATATTACGATTATTAATACCAGACCAGAAAAAAAGAAAGAATCCAAATGAGCCAAGTGTATGAATATTCTCGATTAAGTAAAAAAAAAGGTAGGTAGATAAATAAGTAAATTAAAAGCAAACCTCCCACCATTGGTCCATTCTCCCCATCTCAAAATCAGAAATCAAGTCTCTTGTAAGACCAAGGTACCCAAAACATCATTTTTTAAAACTACAGGCTAACAAGGTTAACATTTTTCTCAAGCTCACATACAATTTTTCCTTGTACTGTAGAACTGAAACAAAAAAGAGCAAAGCATTCTTCAAAGATTCTGGCAAAAATACTGACTTAATCAAGTAATTGGCATTTAAGAGATTACAAATCTAAGCTAAAACTTCACTACTGCCATCACAGTGAAAATATAAGTGACTCGGGGTCAATTAAAGAAAGAGCGTACATTTACTTCACTACTTTGAGATTATTTCAGACATTTGGTAACAAAAAAGTGAAAGATTACTGCAATGCAGTTTTTGACAGATAATATTTCCTGTCGAGACAGAACAGAAAGAACTGCAGAGCTTCAAGATTGTAATCGTTTCGTACATTTCTACCCACAAAGTACTTCTTTAGGCAAAATATTTCACCCCTGCAGCTGCTACCTCTTAGATGTACTGCCACCCTTCATCTTCATCCTCCCACAACCGGAAAGAAAGGAAGAAATGACAAGGCAAAGTTTTCAATCTTAAAACAAGAAAGTTTTATACAATATAGCAGGAATAGATAAAAGAATCCCATGTGCATTTTGAGCTTCTGCAATTATATCAACAGGAAGATATTATAAGTTGCTTCCTTTCTCAAATCGGCATTAAAGACATGCAGGCATTTGCAAAACTGTGTTATAATACAAATACGAATTTATATGAGCTTTTGCTAACAGATGTCTCCCAACAGGGGTCAATGACAGGTTGTTCTTCCCCAGCCCAGATTTGCAATCTGTTCTTATCCCATTCAGTATCTTATTGTTTCGCTGTTCAAAAGAATTTTATGTATTTTAAACACCAAGAAACAAGATCAGGTAAGACAAAAGTCTTTCTATGAATCTCTAAAGCTATGGTGGCTTTGATCCAAGTTTATCTGCACAGACTTCATCTGAAAGACAGAAGTTTGGGTAAAGTAAAACTGATGGCAAGGGACAATAAATAAATGCTACTCAAGATAGACAAATATGTCTAAGGGAATTAGACAAAATTTACAAGGAAACAAGGGACATAAGAACTCTCATGCATATGGTAGGCCTTGTGGGGTTTCTCTGTGGAAATAAAGGTTTGAGATTTTATTAAAAACAATAACAGAAGAAGCAGCAGACAAGACTGGAAGGTGATTTTAAGAACTGACAGGTAAGCATGAGAAAGACCTGTAATAAAAGCTTTCATCCCTGTAGAAAATTAACCAGAACAAAATCAAGGCCAGTTTTTGTCACCCTAACTTAAGTCTTATGAATTTTCACAAGCTAAAATGGAGAGATACATTACAGATAGATGAAGATACAAGCAGTTATTCCATTTCCACACAGGGAGTCTGCTCTACAGCCATCCCAAGTATTGCTTTGTGAGAAGAAACATTTGCATACTCCCCTTTAATCAACAGATTACAACACTTCTGCAACAGTTCTAGAGAACTATCTCCAGAAACAGTAAAAACTAATCTAATTTTGAATAGGGCAAAACCAACAAACAGGCAAAATTTTGAAAATTAAGGCATCTTAACAAGACCTTAGGATTTTAGATGCCTCTGTGTATGGCATGGTCTGAGCAGGCACTTTTGGTGCTCATGCAGCACTTAGCAAAGTCAGGTCCTCAAAATATTGCAGTTTAGAGGAAGAAACAAGTAATAAAAGCGCAAACAGAATTCCTGTGCTTGTATTTTGAATTCTTGTTCTTTTGTTAGTTTTGAGCACACTTACAACTTGGCAGATATAACCACTACATTCAAAAGGTTTCTTTGCATCTAATGCTTCCTTAGTCAAATCTGATTCAGCCCACAGAACTTACATCTTTTTCATGTTTCTTTGTATTTTAAAAAATATTTTTATATATTATTTTCACAATATTTATGTCTTTTTTTTTGCTTTTGGTCAGTGACTGCCATCAACTTTGCTCACTTTAGGATCACAGCAGAGCATCATGCCTAGTCTAACACTGACCATGCACCCCCAAGCACTGTGTGACTGCCACCTTCGAGTCCATATTTGTTTTTAAATTAAGAGGAACAAGAGGATAAGCAAGGATTTTGTTTCACAGAATCACTAAATCAATTAGGCTGGAAAAGACCTCTGAGATACTTTGAGTCCAATCTCGGACCAAACACCACTACATCAACTGGACCCTGGCACAAAGTGCCTCGTCCAGTCTTTCCATAAACACCTCTGGGGACGGTGACTCCACCACTTCCTGGGCAGTCCATTTCAGTGTCTAATCATGCTTTCTATGAAATTCCCCCACATGTCCAACTTAAAACTTTCCTGACACATTTTAGCCTATGTTCACTTGTCCTGTCACTTGTTACCTGCGTAAAGATACCAATCTCCACCTGGCTACAACCCTTCCAGGCGCAAGGTCCCCGTGAGCCTCCTCCAGGCTAAACACCCCCAGCTCCCTCAGCTGCTCCCCACAGGACTTGTGCTCCAGACCCTTCACCAGCTCTGCTGCCCTTCTCTGGACACGCCCCAGCACCTCAATGTCCTTCCTGAACTGAGAGGCCCAGAACTGGATGCAGTACTTGATGTGCATCATAACCAGTGCCGAGTACAGAGGGACAGTCGCTGCCCTGCTCCTGCTGGCCACACCATTGCTGATACAGGCCAGGATGCCATTGGCCTTCCTGGCCACCTGGGCTCACTGCTGGCCCATGTTCAGCCAGCTGTCGACCAGCACCTCCAGGTGCTTTCCCGCTGTGTCACGGGAAGGAATGTCCTTGCTCCTGAAGTACGACCACGCTGGTGTCAGGCACCGCTGCAGCAGAGAGCGAACAGCGGACACAGCGAGGCGGTCCCGGCCCCGCTGCCAGGCCGGGGGCCCCAGCGCGCCGCCCGGGCCAGGGCCGGCAGCACCGGGGCTGCGCCCCACGGCGGGAGGGGTGATGGCTGGGGAAAGGCAGCACACGCCGCACGGCCCTAAAGGCAGACGAGCAGCCGCGGCTGAGCCCAGCCGGGCGCCGGGGATGGCGGCCGGGCGCCCCTCCTCCGGAGCCGAAGCCTCCCGAAAAAGCGCTACAGCCCGGGGGGACGCCCTGTGCGGAGGAGGGGGAGAAGGAGGAGGAGAAGGAGGAGGATGAGGCGGTGGGCAGAGCAAACACGCACCTTCCCCGTGCAGAGCGGGCGGCGGCGCCGGCACAGCCCTGACCCCGGGCTGCGGACGGGGAAGGAGGAGCCGGCCGGGGTGGGAGGGTCCGGGCCACCGGTGCCCCCGGCCGTGGCGCCTCGCAGCCCGCCCCGAGCGCCCGCGGGCCCGCCCGCCGCTGCTGCCCGACCCGGGGCCTGGAAAGCATCATCCGCCGCCAGCGGGTTTTCCGGGGAACTGAGGCATTCCGTGCGAGGGGCTGTGAGGCTGGTGAGGCAGTGGACGAAGCTGCCTCGCAAAGAAGTTGTGGATGCCCCATCCCTGGAAATATTCAGCGCCAGCTGGGATGGGGCTCTGGGCAACGTGATCTGCTGGGAGGTGTCCTTGCCCGTAGCAGGGGATTGGGACGAGACAGTTTTTAAGGTCTCTTCCAAGCCAAACCATTCTATGATGCTGTCGTGATTCTATGATTGCATTTTTATAGGGAATGTGTGATAGTGGTGCCAGGGCCCACGGAAAATGGATGAAGCACGAGGAGCCTTTCCTGCTGGCTGCACAGTGGCAGCATCCTTCTGAGTATTTCAGAGCATGGCACTTCTTGTTTGTGTTGTTCATTGATGTTTTCCAGCGGCGTAAGAGCCTTTCGTGCCTTCAAGCTCCTGGGAACTGAGGCAGGGCCACTGCTTCTCAGATGGTGGCCGCCTGCAGAAGTAACATTGCACTCATTTAAATAAAGGTGTGTTTATAAAAACACTTAGGTAAATGAGTGCAATTTCTTCTGTAGATAAGATCTTAAAATACAAACATGGGTCTTAATCTGCAAACACTTGAATTAAAGCTCTCATTCTGTTTAAGTCAATAGGACTACCCAGGTGCTTAGAGGTAAGGGTTTTTAGGATCAAAGCCCTTGGTGCATTTCCAAAAAGCTGCTGTAGCAGGAAGACATTGAAGAATTTCCCTCTAATATTCAACACCGTATTCCAATATTCATGAACTTTCTGCCTCAGTGAAATGACTGTTATACTAATGAGCTTCAGGGGTGTGTACCTTGAGGAGGGGTTTGAAACACATTGTAATGGCGATTCCTGCCAACCTGACTCCTCCACCTCTGTATTTGAGGTGACTCATCCATATTTTTTCACTTCTGTTTTTCAGTACAGCATCTGAACAGTATGTTTTTGCAGCTGGGACTGTGTCCTCTGCAATACAGATCCGAGAGCATGCTGGTGGGATGAAACAACATATTTCTCAAACTGCCACAGTCCCTAAGAGTCCTGTTCCATTGAGGGTAACAAAACAACTGCTTCAACAAAAATGTTACACAAGGAAAAGGCTGTCAGAGATTTTCCTGTCTGGCTCCTTCTTTGCTGCACATTCTGTATATTCTTTACATATAGTACCCTATAAGCTATAAGTATCCGTCTAGTACTGTATCTCTGGAAAGAGATTATACAGCGATTAATGTGACAAATATGTCACTGAAAGCCATGCAAGAAAATATTCTATCCTCAAAGTTCGGCTGTTACACCCATAACACCTTGAACTTAACTACCAATGTACCGCCTTCCTTTTCACTTACAGCACGAGAGAGCATAGGACATGTCTTCATGAACAAGCTCATGTAAAACTGCACTTGCAGTGTATAAATTTAGGATTTTGCTTTATTCGTGAGAGTGATTTCTTTTCATTTGCTCCCTTTACAATTAAATCACTTCACCCAGCTGGCTTCCCATTATTTTTTCCTTAATTAGCTTCCTTAGTTAATCCTTCTATACCAAGAAGTTGAAAGGAGAGTCAGGCCATCTTTTTTCCTCCTTCATCCAATAGTCAGAAGAATGGAGATATATCTTGGTGTAGCTGTCATTAATCCCCGGTCAGAGGGTAAAGAACTCACTGCTTTAGTCTCCTGCTGTCCTTGCCAGAGGAGTGACAAAAGCAAGTTAAGAGGCATAACGAAACCTAGAGCTCCACCCCTCTTCAGCCAGCAACATGCACAAATCTGTTTACAGGTTTGAAACACATCAATACCCATTTAGCCTCGGGAAAGGTGTTTCCCTTATACGTTATTTTATCTGTTTTGCATTATTCACTAAATACGTAGATTTGTTTACAACCTCGGGACTTTTAGATTGCTTCGTTTTCCCTACTCAGAACTGTAATTGTAAATCTGGGAGAGTCTGGAGCTGAGGATCTTGTGTTCAGTTTTACAAACTTTATAGGCTACTATGCTGGGCAAAATCCCAGCCCCACCATCCAAAAACCATCTTTGTCATGCATCTTGAATATTCTTGAACTCATAAAGACTATCAGGTGCTTGAAGGTCTCTATATGGATGCATCTTCACAAGACTGCTGTGATTATACTGGTAGAAACAGTGTGAGGGTCAAGAACTTACTATTAAAGAAAGGGATTGGATATATGTGAATGTCAAAAATAATCAGAATTATCTGATTGTAACTTGGTGCTTCAAGAAATAAGCTGGTACCTAACTCCTGGAAAGGGGAATTCAACCTAAAATGAGGACATATGACACTACTTACTGTTGGATTTTTTTCACCTCCTGTTATACAGCATATGAAGCAACTGGTGGAGTGTGCTGTTAGGCACAAACCACTGCCTGAGCGGCTCCTGAATTTCTTCTGATGGACAACTGCTTGGTGCAATGTTTCTCCCTGCAAAGAAGGGTGAGTGACATGATGCAACCTTGCTGTGCTTTGGTTTTCCACTCCATTTAGACTGCATGGTTTTTGGAGCAAGAACTGCTTTGGTTGTCCTCCAAACTTTATTGAAGTCTCTAAAATGTGACTGTATTAAAATAATAAGAAATCACAAGCATATTCACATACTAATTATTATGCAAAGTAGGGAGGAGGAGGGAAGAAAGTATGAGATTCCTTTGAAAAGCTGCCAGCACAGGTCCAGATACAAAAGGTGTTTGAAGTGGAAGCACACTGTACCAGACTGAAGAATTACCAATATACCAGTTACCCTTGTTTAGGAGTATGGTGTCAATTTTTATTTTATGACATTTATTTACTTTAGCATAGCATTTTTTATTTTTTGACTCAGTCTCCCAAAAGTCTCCTCTAGGTTCACACTGGATTTTAGGACAAGATGTTTTCTTCATTTAAAGTTTTTCTCTGTTTCTTTACACTGTAGTCAGGTAAAAATGGACTGCTAATTAATGCAAACTTCAGCTTTTATTTCCTCTTTTTTTTTTCCTTTTTTTTTTCAGTTAAAGGAGCTGAAAAGAATTACTTGTAAGTTTCAAAGAATAATTTTTCTTCAGTCCTTTGTACAAGGAAGTATTTAAGCTTGATCCTGACTTATATGTCTCCATTTATGCAGCCTAGCAGCAAATAAATATATCCAAGTAATGCATACAACAGGGAAAAAAAGCAGGGACATGGTGAAAGAAAAACAGCAAGTACCTCAAAACATGTATTTTTCCACACAGGTCTGTTTGCTTTTCTGCTGCTGTGTTAGAGACTTGTTTATTTCAGGTGTCAAGATCAGATCATCAGGCAAGGACCAAACATGTGCCAGCAGTGGGTTGGTAGGGGGTACTTGCCTGGGATGCCTCGTAGCTGCAGCCTGGCCAGTGCAATGCAGGTTTGCAGTCAGAAGTCAGCATTAGTTGCTTGAAGTTTCTATGCATTGATGATACAAGCCAACAAAAGTTGATACAAGCCAACAAAATGAGCCCTCTCCTGCCAAAGTGAAGTCTCTCTGAATAACACCAGCCAAGATAGCCGGCAGCAAAATGCCACTGTATACATGCACCTGGCAACTGCAAGTCCATCTGGTGTTACAGCTTCTTGCAGTGAGGGCACACAGCATCTCAAAAAAGCCACGATGAACACACATGCTCCAGAGACATAAAAACGTCCACAACTCATGACCCCACGAAAGTTCTGGCAGCAAAACCTGCTCCTAAAGACATAGTCTGGCAGGGTGGTTTCTCCTGCAGACTGCTACATGTTTTCTTACAGGGACAAGTGGTTTGCCATACCACACACAGGGTTTTGGTAAAAATTGGTGGAACATGTTCCCACTTGAATCTCCATATAAACTGTGTGACCTGTAATGCCATGGAGGGAAAACAGAGCATGGGCACCTGATGTAAAACCAGATGTGCAAGGACCCCTCCCTGTTCATTCATACAGATTTTCAGTTTTCAGGTAGCAATTGGTCCAGCAATATACATGGGTCTGCCTCCACTTGTGTGTTTACAAAGAAAAGGTATTTGAATGTCTGACATCAATTATCATATATTTGCATTAAAAATACATTAAATGCTGCTCATAAGAGCTTCCCTTATAATGAAGCAATTAAATTACAGTTTCTCTCAAGAACTCTCGCCCCTAGAGCTAGGTACCTTCATTCTTCTCAGTATTTTAATGAGAATAAAACCCAGGTTCAACCAAATAAAATCCAAATTTGACTTATTCCACCCATATTTGTCCCAGACAAGTTTAAATCCATGGACAGTTTTAAAAATGCAGATAAAATACATCCTTTATTTCTGGACATGGCCTGAATTGAATTGTATTGAACAGCCTCCCATGCCCATCACTGGAAGTGTTTAGGCCAGGTTGGATAGGGCTCTGAGTATCCTGGTCTAGTGGAAGGGGTCCCTGCCCAGGGCAGGGGGGCTGGAACTAATTAATCTTTAAGGTCCCTTCTAACCAAAACCATCCCATGAGTCTATGAACACATTACAGTGTTGATACAGGATGTGAACATAAAATCTCCATCTAACAGAGGCAGATGGGAGGCTGAGTAGAAGTGTGACTTCTCTCAGTAAGCTTCAGCCAGCCATTTTACTGGGGACTGTTCTTGGAGTGGCAGATACTAGACAGATGGACAGAAACTGAGTGCTAAAATAGCTTGTTATCATCTGAACAGGCCCAAAAGTGCGAGGTGCTTTATTTTGTGACAGGTTTTGAGCATAGACACAACTCAATGTGTGGATTCATGCTTTCAGACCTAGCTTTACCAATCTCCTTCTGGGTTTAACTACAAGGCTCTGAACAGGCTGCTCAAGTCACACATTAATCATTTAAACTTAAAATGTGACTCTGCAAGAGAGTTGATGTGTTACTTCCAAAACTAACTAAAATTTTGGAGTCCTGATCCTCTACAGTATATATTTAGAAGGTGGCGTGATTCCTACTCATTTGCTAAGTCTGTCTGATCATGGTTTGAAAGTTTTTATAAACATGCTGAAAACTATAAAGTTTATAAACTGAGAGATTGTCTAAAAGAACAAATTGCTTCCTTAAGAACAGGTACAGCATTTCTTAGAACCAGAACTGAACAAGTCTATGGAATTTCAGAATCTGCATTAAAAGTCCCATTAGAAAAGGCTAAAGTAAAATTCTTCTTGGCTTTTAGTGGCTGAGAGTGTGTTATAAAAAGCACAGACTGAAAGAGAAAAAATTATGATTTCTATTGCTAGAGCTGTTACAAAAATCAGACCATGAACTGTGAGAAGTCACGTGGCTGGGCACCTGTAACCAATTTTTGAGATGATAAAAGAAAACTTTAGACACTTTGACAGCTCTTCTGTGAGTATAATTTTTTTTTCAGTGGGGTTTTTTTTGTTTTTTTTTTAAACCACTTAGAAGCTGAAAAAGTGGAAACCTTGTACTCCTCCTACTTATGGGAAAAAAAGACAGATTGAGACTTGCTGGTTCGAAAGTACTAACAGACATTGTTATTGGAATTACTCAATTCAGTAACTAGCAGAAATGTGCCTGTGTAATAAATAAGTTACAATAATTGCATGTGCTTTATAGTAATAATAGTTTTGCTAATCTTTGTTCTGATGGGCCTAATATATTTTACTTTATAAGAAGTGCTAATTTCAAGCATTCATAATGAATTCTCAATTTACATTGAAAAGCAAGTTGAAACAAATAAAAGCTATAAACTGAATTAGCTGGTAAATAAATATTTATTTACCATTTTAACATAACAGAATGGAAAAACTAAAATATAAAAAAAATTGAAGTTAAGCTTTGTAATGGTGTAAGTATGAAAATAGTCTGTACTACTACAGAGCAAAATTTAGTGTAAAGATTAAATAAATTGTGAGTTAAAAAGCCATCTTGTTTACCAGCCAATACAAACTAATTTTCTTTAGGAAAATATCTGAGCAAATGCAAAACAGGGTGAAAGCTGATGATTTAAAGACAAGTTTCTATCTGCTGCTTTGATTGTAGTCAATAATTTAAGCTTACAGTGAGTGTCAGGGAAGGTTTGCCGGTAGGATGGAGCTCAGATCCTGAAGATTCAGAACTGCTCCTGACATCTTGGCTCACCAGCATGGAAGTGGCACAGCCACCAGTCTGGAAGCGAGGCAAGGCAGCAAGGCAGGGTCCTTCATTCAGGCTTTTTGGTCTGAGCAGGAGTGAGCCATTCCCTCTGCCATCTGAGACTTTTCCCAAGTCAGCATTAACTCATCTGGCACTGTGGGCTGGTCCAGAAGGAAGCACATGCTCTGCTTCTCTTCTTTTCACAAGAGACTCTTGTGTTAGCTCTGTGGTATTGAAAATTATAGGGATGAATGATGAAAACTGAAGTTTGGGCTGTTTTACATTCTTTCAGTACCATTTAGCGTGATGGTTGTTGACTTCTCCCTGCTGCTATACTTAGAAAGGGGAGTAGGAAGGAGATGAGTGTTACTATTATGGGTTATGACACAAAAACATCAAAAAGAAAGTCTGTTCTCATTTCTCTTTGGTATCTTTTGGGGACCTGCAGTGTTTAGAAAAAACTCCTATTCCACCACAGGAACTTAGGAAAATGGGTACCAAACTTTGTTTACACTCTAGGACTACATATGGCCATACAAGGTGGGTGGGTAACTAGGACACAGAGCTTTTTCCTCCACTGAGCTTAGTTTCCCACCACTAGATAAACTTCAAGTAGGTTGCCTGTGGAATTATTGTTCCTTATACGTCAGCACTTGGATTAAACATAGAAAAATATCAGAAGCTTCCTCTGCATTCATCAAAAAAAAAAAAATCCATGGGAAAAAAACCTGCATATTGCCCCAGAAGAAATCTAAATTTATTAAAGTCACCCCCTACAGAGAACTTGGGCTCTGTTTATTTTCAACAAACTATTACAGGTTTTGCAATATTTTTCTGGAAATTTTTCACAAACATTCCTACTTCCTCTCATTCCAGGCCAGGGCTGAACTGCCAGGATGGAGGAATTCTTTGGACCTGACCTTTGGTCATGAGAGACAGAGGCGCTCAGCCCCAGTCAAACAACAGCATTTTACAGATCTATTTCATCTACAGATTTAAAGCTGCAATGTGATTGAAAAAACTAAAGAGTCCTGCAAGCTGTGCCATAAAAACATGTATCAAAAGAGTCCCATGTAGTAAAAGCGTGACATCTTCCAAGCATGGGAAAGAAATGGAAAGTTGCTTCAATAGGTAACAGCATGTCTTGACTGCAAGCCCCTGTTGCACATCTCATCCCTTTCTTCCCGATTCCCACGGACAAGACAACCCAGACCCTTCCAAGTGCAGCGCAGCACCCCAATCATTGCCTCCTGTCACCCTGCCACCACCTCGTGCGGCCAGCAGGATACGTGCGGGGTCAGCCCTTGCAGGTCCTTCACCTGCTTTGCTGCGGCCAAAATTCCAGGGTTGAGCCACCAGCAGAAGCTGTGATTGGCAACATCTCTGATGTGCTGGGAAGCTGTGTGCATCCAGGAGTGTCTCTCAGGGTATGACACCAGCACCTGCTCGCTCTCCTGCCCGTAGATTCTCTCTGTGAAGGACAATTTTAGTGCAATGGTAACAACTCAAGAAAACAAAATGCCTTGTAACTTTCAGTGGAAAACAAGGACTGTCAGGACAGTTTCTTTTCCTGCCTTCCTTCCACTCACCCCCAATTAATGTCTACAGTTCTAAAGGAGCCCTGTCCCCTCCCCCTCATTCCCATCATAAACTAAACTCAGATACTGCAAGTACACAGAGGGATTTTCAGATTTCCACCCACGTAAGCAGCTACTTGGCACATTTGATGCACATGTGAAATTGGTTCACAGGGGCCAGGGCAGGCACCCACATCTTCATTTCTAGCTCTACTGAGCTTAAATTTTATCATTTGATTTCAAAGCAAAAAATACACATCTTACTTTACTTCACAGAGGAAGAAACCTCAGCAATGCATCTTTTTTCCCCTGGCAGGGTTGGGTTACAGCTCCTCCACTCCCACCCACGCAGCTGAACCCAGTGCCTGGTCAGCCTGAGAGCTATGAGGAAATCAAATGCACATGTCAGCATCCCCCTCTCCTGCTCCAGCCACGAACCATCCCAGAACCAGAAGACTTGCCAGGGAGTGGTACATTAGCTGTGTCTTTTCTCAGATGAACTGTAAAGCAAAGTTGTTTTCACTTAGCCTGGTGAATGTTTTGGAAAGGCAATACTCTAAAGGTTCCCAGCACAGAGTTTTCACACCAAAGTTCAGAGCTCTGGGATACACAGCTGAGAGCTTAAGTGTAATTAAAATTATTATTAATACCCATTAAAAGTGGACAACAAGTATTTCCTTAAAGGAAATTATGCCAGTCTGATTAAGCAAGTGCTAATTAACAAATATAACTCAATGTCTAAAAAATTTGCTATATTATTTCCATCTGTAAGAATAATAGTTTCCACAGAGAGCTTTCCTCCTTGGATTCTTCCTCCCTTCTCATGTGCTTACTTAAGGAAAATACATAAATACTCAGCAAAATATCATCATCTGCCTCACTCCAACAGTTTTTATTTAATGTTTATCTGGATAATTGTTTCCTTACAAGTTTCCTGTATTCCATATGTTGCTCAAAAATAGTATCTGTCACTTAAGACGGCACTTCACCATCATTTCCATACATAGTTCTAAGTACAAAAAAAAAAATAACAACTAGTCAGAGTTACAAATATGCTACTCTCTTGTTAGAGGAGATGCAAGAGAACAATTTTTTTATTTTAATTTATCCTATTTCACTGAAGTTCAATGTTCACTTTCTTCAAAAGTGAAGAAAATAGCTAACTATGCAGCTTGTAAACATGAGCTACAATTCACTCATAAAGCTGGCAAGCAGAGGAACCATGTACTCAACTTCTGAAGTTATTTTGTCATGAATAAAGCAGAGGCGAGAGCCTTCTTTCAGCAGAAGCTTTACACTACTTGCATTTGGCTTCTTTTACTAAGAATCTAAGAGGAAGTAACAAGTTATAACCCAGGGTAAATCAAAGCAAAATGGGATTTTGATAAACACTAGAGCCTATCAATCCCAAGGAGACACCGTATCAGATTGCTGAGGAATTCCAGAGCTGCTACAGTGGCTCTGGCAGAGCAGAGCCAAGGGTCTCTAGAAAAAGCCATGGCTAGCTGAGGGCAGGTGGCGCAGCACCACAGCCTGGCACCGAGACTGCCAGCTGCCCAGCAACATCCATGAGTAGCCAGAGTATTGCTAGAAACACATCCAGGAAGCAGAGAACAAAAGGGAAAGGAAACCAAAGATCAACTCGTGCTGGAAGCCTCAGCGTAAGAGACACACATTCGCCTGCCAATTTCTTCTGAACAGCATTGCTGGGAGACGAGTGTCTGCATCAGACTGGTTTTCAGACTGATGAAAACTGAACTAATGTTTATAACCAAGATGATAGATCTGTTAGAATTTTTTCCTAATAGTATGGTTTGGCACTGAAAACAGAAAGGCAAAGATCATGAGATGATAAATGCTATTAACACGCCTACTGCATGTTCAGAAGTTTCAGGTTTTTGTTAGGGAGGGTGGGAAGACAGCAGTATTTCAGGTCCATGTACACAGCTGAAGCATTAAACCTCTTTGGCATATAACAGAGCGGATAATGAATGTGCAGGGCAAATGGCAAAATAAAGCTGAAAATTTACCATTGCTTCTGTTTGTAAACAGATGCAGGAGGAACCAGACAAGCAAAATATTTGGTAGTCTGCATAATTACAACAGATGTCTACGTTGGATAAAGTGGCCTGTACAGTAGATATAGAGGCACAGTCTAACATACATAAATAAAATCAAAACAGCTACTTATTATCAATTTGCTTATGAAGAAGGAGAAGACAGTTTATCTAGTGTTTAATATTTATAGCTATACTTACAGCAATATTCATTGCAACCTTGAAAGAAATTCAGATCTACTACCTTAAGCAGTGGGCTTCAAAAAACTGGATGTCAGACTATACAAATAAAGTATTAGTTTAGGCATAGTAGACTTTATTTTGGCACTTTAACAAATGCTTTATTTTACAGCAGTGGCACAGCATTTGCCAGAAATTTTCTTTTCTTGGCACAGTTATTTCAAGCAGTTATTTTACTAATTGAAGTTCACTAAATATTGCACAAGATATACCTGTTAAGTTCTTACCCTGTTTTTACTTGCTGAACTTGTATGGCTTTGAAAAACTTGCCAGTTAAGTATAAGTAAAAAGCAATATATTAAATATTTTAGCACAGGATAGCATTCGTTTGTTCCTAAACGACCACTGAACTTGGGATAGCAACAAATACAAGTTGCACAACTCTTATCTGAAGAGCTACCAGATCTTATTTACAATACATTGCCATTTCCGAAAAGCACTTCAGCTTGACGTCCTGAACACCTGTATTTTGGGAATCTCAAAAGTAAAAAATGAGGAGATCCACAGAGCAGAAGACAAAGCCATTTGTCTGTTACAAAGCATAATATAAGGAGGCAGACTATCATCTTCTCCCTGTGTCCCTCTATCCAGCACCTATCTAAGGTCTAAGCAACAGAGACTTCTCTCTTCTACTCGGAATATTTCTTTCTTCTCTTATGAAGATATTCCACTTGTCTCAACTCTTCTGCTGGAGTCTGAGCAGAATAAACCAAAATTCTCCAAAGGGACAGGGAAAAAACAAATGCAAACAACAAATCAAAAACAAATACACACAGTAAACGAACTGGGGTACTCCTTTGAATTTTACAGTAGGGAAAACAACATTTGCAGGAAGAACAGGCCTGTGTCAAGGCTTCCATTAAACATAATGCAGAAATTGAATGTCTCACAGCTCATACACCAGATGCAAGATTTAAACATTCCCACTTCTCTCTGCCACCTTAGGAATAAATCTGGTGTGAGGATCACCCTGATCAATAGCCTTTCTTTTTTTGGTCTGGATTTTTAAGATCTACTAGGTGTACTCTGTGGCATTAAAACATAAGCAAATAGACATAAAATGAAAAACATACAAAAGTATATCACAATAGAATTCTCAGTATTAGGCCACATGATTTATTCAGTAGTGTTTATGTTCCCAAATTACAATTATGTCTATCCATGTAAGACTACAAAAGTTACCATTAGAATTGTCTGTGCTTATAAAATACCAATGTTTTCTTTTACTGTTATATACTCACTAACACCAGTCTGCAACGAGTCACATATAATCATAGGCACTTCAAAGGCTTTAAAGACGTTTACAACTTAAATGCATTTTTAAAGAACAAAAATTTAAACCTCTACTAGTACCTTCAAATTGCAAATAATTAACAAATACAGTGGCCATAGAAATCTGCAGCAACTTCTCAAAATACTGTTAGAGTCTTTGGGTTTGCTTAGGTTTGTCAGTAGCTTACTACAAATCTTCCTTACAGGAGATTTGTTTAGTAAGAATACGACTATACAGTTTGTAGTAATAATCCAATTTTACACATTAATTTGCTGTTACAAATCTCACTGAAGCTACAGGTACGCTGAGAAACAATGCAAAGTGTAAAATTGATATTCTGACACTTAAATTTATACAAAGTGGAGGTTGAAGTTTACATAAGCTGAAAAATTACATTTACACTAGAAGTTACTGTTATCTGAATTATCTGAAGACAAATTGCACCATGACAACTACAAAAAGGCATTTTTTGGAACAGATAAATTAATGAAATAAAAACTAACTTGTAAGATCAATCTGAGACATGCTGACCAAAATTAAACAACTTTCATTGAACCATAGGATAAAACAATAAATTTCATTATATTTATGCATAAAGTTTTAAAAAATCATTCAGTGAACATCAATGGTTTTATAAAATAATGCTTTGCCACTGTTATTCACAGAACACTGCAAATGTTAAGTTTTAATTTTACATTTTTAAACGAATATGTGAAAAGTTTTAAATACAATGGGGTTTTATCATAAAGGTGCCATAACGGCTCTTTAATGAAAAAAAAAACTTCATTATTCTATGCAAAAGCTTTATTTAAAAAAGTTCAGTGATCTCATAAATAGAGACACTAAATAGGAATTTTATGCATAAAACTCCTTAGTTGGTGCCTTTTGGTAGGCAGCACAGGATGGTTTACGTTCACCAAGGTCGTAACTGCCTTCATCCTTCTTTCTCATGCGATACACCAGCAGCAGGATAAGGAAGATTGCAAAAAGAAAACCAATAACTCCGCCAGCAATAACAGCTGTAATCAAAAAAACAGAAATTCACAATATGCCAGTAAAACAAGTTTAGCACCATACTTCATTTTCAGCTCACACAATGAGTTTGCTATTATTTTCAAATTGCAGGAAAGGGCTCCCATTATGGAACTGTCTTCATTATTAGTATCCTGAAATACACTGTCAGAAAGCTTGTTTGCATTCATGAAGGCAGTCATTTAAAATGATATTCTACTTACAAGTCAGAGATCTAACAAGCCAGTTTTAAAAAAGTTATTAAATTTTTTTCAAAACCTCAACTAAGAAGACCACTAGCACTGCCAAAGCATAAAGCTATCTTTCAAGCTCATTTTTCAACAGTTACATTTCCAACTTTAAAAGATTTTGCTACCCTAGCTAAGAAATGGGCTTTTACTTTTCTCTGTCAGCTTTCACTCTGACTCTATGCTGAAATAAAACTTCCTATTGATCAATAATAGGAGAGAACTCTTCATGCAGTTGTGAGTGTGTGAAAAGTATCAACTCCCAACCAGACTTCAAGAGGAAACCCACATGCTTCCACTGATGTGGATTTAAAGTTATTTCACATTTTGATATTCATAGAAGATGTGATCCAAAACCATGTGACTTTCATGACTCCCAACTCCCCTTCCAAATACATGGGGGGAAAGTATACCTGTAAACACCGTCCTTAGGCAAAAAAAATCTCACAGGCAGTGAAAACATTGGTGGTCAGCTTGCGCCTCCCTAGGTTATGCATAGAAATAAGACTCTCTTTATCTTAAGGAATCTCTTTACCCTAATGGATTGTGCTTATCCATCCCTCTCCATCCACCCATGCCTGCCATGAGCTCCTCCCAAGCATTTTCATATGCACCAGATGGACCAGACAGCCATGTGCTCTTGGAAGGTGAGAAATACATTTCTTCATTACAAGCATCAATCAAATTCCAGCTCCTTTTCTGAGCTGTGAAAGCTCCAAATACTCAGCTGGCAGCGTTCGACTTGTAGGCATCAAATCAATTAGCAACAGACTTCACTATTAAATATTTCCCCAAGATGCCCAATTTATTCTCATCAAATCAACCACTGGCTACCCACTATGAATGTGCTTAGTACTAATGTGTTTAATAGCATGAATCTGCCAAGAAAACTCAAATGTTGAATTTGCATTATTTGATCAGATCCTCTCTGTTTTCTGTTTTATTTCTGGTGAGATAGACCTTGGCAAACACTGCCTCACCTGCCAGAACTTCTGTTCTCTGGAAGAGGTTTTCTGAATGCTTCTGAGTGAACACATCGGTGTCATCTCCTGGCTCATCGCTCTTTTTCTTGGCATCCACCTCAGACCTTTCCTCTTTATCAATTTCTTCAGGTGACTGTGGCACAAAAAAGAAAACTGAGCATTGCTTACGGAGAGGGCAGACCACAAGCTGGCACAGTCACTGCCTGCCATGGGCAGTCACGTAGCTGTGGCTCCGTGCACATACTGCACAATACCAACACAACACATAGGAAGTTTTTACAGCACAGAAAACTGGTCTAGACATTGTAATTGAATCTATTTGTTGTCATCATGTCAGAATGAGAAACACTGCTCATAAGTTTAAAACCTCCGAAAGTACATTTAGCAAACAGCTCTTAATATTACCCGTGTTTATCAGAATTACAGCCTCTGAACAAAGTAACAACTCTGAAATTATCATATCAGATATGTTATACGCAGAACACCTTTGAGGGTAACTTAGACAGTGTTATCTATGGTGGTAGAAGGAAATACTAAAATACTAAACGGAACCTGCTGAGTGCTCCAACTACATCCAAACCATACAGCATTCTCCTTTGAGAAGGGAAGTTTCACACAGAATTTTTGAATAACTCTTTGAGAAATGTAAAAAAGGTACAGCTCAAAGTCAAAGGTATCTTGAGAAACTGTCTATCATGATACAAGTGTATCATGATACATTATTTTGCATTTCTCTTTTCTTTTATGTGAAATCCAGATGTTGCCATACAGACTTTCTAGCAGGAATGAAAACAAACAGCTCTGCAGTCATTTAGCAGGCTGTAGTAGCAAGTAAAGTTTGGGGGGATTTTTAATCCACATAAATAGAAGATTTAACATCAAACCATCAAGAATGTATGGTGGAATAATTTTAAATGGTTTTGCTCTCCAGCCACGCACCTTTGTTTGTGCAGGCACCTTGGTCTGCATTTTCACTGTAGTGGTCTCAGCCCGGGATGCATCACTAGTTGTTGGTAACTTTGGAACTGTTCTGGATGTTGTTATCACTGCACTATCCTCATCTTCCTCGGCACCTGGAGACAAAATGTAACACTTCATTGATCTGTGAAATTCTTTCAGACCAATTACATTTTTTTATTATGACACCAAGGTAGAGGTGGTTGCACAGCTCACCCTAGGCAAGGGGCCCAGGTGACAATGCCTGCTAAGATAAAGATGTGAGTGTGAACAGTATACCCAAACTGTCAGGGGGATACTTGCCCCAAGTGATCCATGAAAAAGGAAGGAAGTGCATCGGCTGGAGTAAGCAGCAATCAGGTAATTACCATGATACTTTTCAAACAGAAGAACCCTCCCTGAAAACAGATGTGAAAAAAGCTTTAACACTTGTAATAGGGGCAGAAAGCCTGGAGTGAAAGCAGCAGCTGTGGGAATAGGAGACAGGAAAGAACTGCACCTACACGCTGAGTCGTGCTGGAAAAGAAGGAAGCTTTATTTACATTTTTGACATTTTATAGAATTCTAAAGGTGACAGTGGATTAGAGGGTGAAGCTGCCACCCCTCCAACACACTGGTCAGACTGACAGTCCATCAACTCTCTCTTCCTCTATGAAAATACGAAAACAAACCATTTGTTGATACTTGAAAGCATGAGAACTCCTGTTACAGAAACGAAAACAATTTAGAAGGCTGAAATCGGAGCAACAAGCAGCCATCAGGCCTGTGTGACATGGGCAAACCCCAGTGCCATGAGTTCTGATGAGGTCTCACAGCATCAGGGGCTCTGCTGGAGCTTGGCAGTGCCATCTCCCAACCCTCCCAAACCCTCAGCAGCTACCTCCAGCTTCCCTAGAGCCACCATGGGCACCCCTAGAACCCACACCTTGGGCTGCAGAGTCTCCTCCTGGGCATGGCACTAGGTGTTGGGGGGGCCCCAGGCTCATATGGGGGTACCCAAGTCTCCTACAGCAAGGGTGTGTGGACAGAGGGTCCTGTACACTCAGATAAGGGGAGCTTACACACCAATGGCCTGTGAGACGGGTGTCTGCGTGCACGTGGCACACACGGGATCAGTTACAGAAAGTGATTTAGAAATCTATAGTAGTTTGTTACAATTTATAAATGGTAGGTACTGTGGTTGTCTGTTGTACTGTTGGTATTAAGCCTAAAAGTATAGTTCAGCGATTGCTAGTTAATTACATACCATAAATAAATCAATACACTTCTTTATCCTTACTTAAAGTATACAAACGGAACAGTTTTTGCCTGCCACATACTGCTTCAACAACATTTCTCTTCTACAGCACATCTGTTGTATTCTAAAAAACAAAGCAGTTTCTATCTACAGGAAGATTATTACTACTTTATGTTTCAGTCACTAGGAATTCACATGGTTTTAAACTCCACATAATTCACTCCACTCACATAAACTCCACTTTTGAACTGAGTAAAAGGACAAAAAACTCCCTGAAGATTACCTTAAATTTAATTTCCTCTGCATTCAAAACCCTGCTGCAGTATGAAGGCTCCTTTAGAATAAGGTAATGGACATCTCTAATAAATATCCTTTAGTGATAGTAAAAGGAAGAAGACACAGGAAAGGGACTAAATTATTAGCAAGGCCTGAAAGAGGAAAAAAGAATTGACCCATTCTTGGGCCACTCTTTAGGAATCTCAATGTGTTCTGCTCCTTACAGGCACCGGTTACCCAAGTAACCCTTGGGTAATAAATCTAGCAAATGTGCATAAGAATAGTTCCTAACAAATAAAACACTCCTACAACAGAATAGTATGACTCACTCATTCCAAACTGATTTTTTAATTTGTTTTTTTAAAGAAAGAAGACAGGCTGAAAATATGAGCACAATAATGATGTTTTGAAGTCATGATCAAGAATTACATACATTTGGCATTTAAAGGAGGGGCATTAACAAGACAACATCTAAAACAATCTCTGTATGGTAGAAAAAAAACAGTAGAATCATTAAAAAAAGATACTGGCACAGAATAGTACTGGGAGAAAAACTTCCAGAGATACCAAAATTACAGCACAACTTCTAGAATGAAGACCTCACAACAAGAATCAGGTATTTTCCTGAAATTCAACTCAAGAGATCAAAAAATCAACATCCTGCTTCAAAAACAGAGGTGTGGAAAGGCATCCAGCAGGAAATTTTTTCTGGCTTTGACTAAAGAGTTTTCTTTGAGAAATAATGGCTCACTGGATAGCTCAACCTACTTTACCTTCTGAAGTTCCTCCATATTACACAAAGCTTTCACAGGCAAGGAAATTAAAATTGATTATCAGATTAGAGATCTGAGAAAACCCATCTTCAGAGTACAGAAATGTATTTTCTTCTTTTTATGAAATGAAAAGTCCCACTTAATCACAACTGTTCCTCCAAATCCTTAAATGTCACCTTTGCTTCAGGCAATAGTTGTGTCTGCCAGACATAATGGAGGGTGTTACAGTCTGAACCTCTCTGGCTAAGGAGGACGCAGATCCATATTCTCTCAACAAATGGGCGACTAATCTAATCCCTGCACTAGTCACTACATTTGCACCAGAGGTACCCAGCTCTTCTTTCATACAGCCTCAAGGGAATTCTGGCAATCCCCAAAATGTTGAAGCAACTATCATTTAGGCCTGATTTGGGTACCAGCTAAGACACATCCCCCATGGTTCCTGCTTTCTAATTAGCTTTATCTAAACAGGTCTCTGCTTGGCATGGAATAGATTTAAACAAGGAGAAGACACTTCCCTTGCTAAACTGACAGTAGTATTTTTGGAATTACCTGTAAATAGGACTAAGGGACCAAAAAAACCATTCACTAGTCCTCTCCAGAGCACAGCAACAGCATTTCACATAGTATCATGTTCCCTAAAAAGCACAGAAAAGAGCATCACCAAATCCAAGTAAGACTGGACAGGAAAGCCTACAGTGTCAAGAGTGTGACTTCCAAATAGGTTGTTAAGAGGAATACTGTGAAATGGTTGGAGTATAAGAACTTGTTCCTCTGGAAAATATCACTGTTTCTATAGCTGGTTTCTGGGTTTGGTTATGGTGCTGGCTGTTCACTGCTTTGAGTCCCTCTTATTGAGGGCACCACAAAATCCCTGCAGTAATGAAACACATAGGCATCTCTGTGGTAGAGCTGAGAGCTCTTGACCATCACACATCATCTTTTATCCACTGTAACTTCTTCAGGACATCCAAGTCAGAGGTCAAAATAGCTCTAAATTGTGCTGTAGTATTGGAAATATGTAATATAACCCTCAGTGACGTGTCTATTAACCACCCTTGGATGACAGGAATGTGAATAGTTTTTAACACTCTTAATGCTTGAGGAAACTTGTCAGGAAATCAAGATTGTGCCACCTTAAATTACTGCATAGAAAGTCAAAATTACTATATAGATAGTAGTATTTTTTGTAGAAAAAAACCCACAGTAGTTAGCACTCTGACTTGCAAAGCAGCCAGTGATTAACACCTCCTATCAAAAAAATCCAATCACTTCACTCTATTTTTTGACATCTTATTTGTCTGCTGTTGCACATCACACTCTGGAAGTACCACCACCACAAGCAAATTTGTGATAAGCTGGGCACACACATAACCACCATCTCTTTCACACCTTCCATCTCCATCAGCAATGTGACACACCCCAATATTATGTATTTTTAGCTGACTTATCTCACCTCCATTCACTGAACAGTCTCCAATGCAACCCTTAATCAACATAGTCTTAGGCACCCAGAGATGACACTGTAAACATAATTCTATGCCCTGCCAAGGAACTGCAGCTGAAATAGAGACAGTGCAAGGATGTCCCATCTCTGATAGCTCTCACACAAGGAAGAAAAAACCAAGTAACCAACAAAACTTGAAGGAGGATTAAAAGGAATAGTCCTAACTATACTGAAGTGTAAGATTCTGTCCAGTGCATCAAAAACACACTTTCAAACTGTATCACAGTAGATTTTTATTTCAGAAGACCTGGAGAACCAGGCAGTCAATGTTATGGGGCATGCTTAGGGCTGGTTTAGCAGGTGGACAGAGTTGTTCTTGCTCCAAGACAATCTGAAAGGCACTTACGAGTGGGAGCGTAGCAAATGGAAAATGAATCCTTGCTGTGTTGCCTTGCACCGTGGCAGGGCAAGCACACCAGGAGAGGTGTGCCTGCTGGGCACGCTGCCATACAGGCCAGGAGCACCCAGTGTCAGCCCTGGACACGTGCTGGCTCCTGTGCAGCACCCAGGGGAGCACCCACGCCCCCAGCGTCCCCAGCCCCATGACCATGACTCACTGTCCCCCAGCCACATCATCCCCTGTCCCCGAGCCCCACACTCCACTGCCACAGGACTCCCAAACTCTCTGCTGGCCTTGGAGTGTAACATCAGCTTCCCTCTTGGTCAAGAGCCAAAGCAGATCTCCTCTTGTGTATCTTGAAGAAGCTCCAACCCCACCACAACTTTTCTCCCAGAACAGTCCCCAGTCACAATGCCAGAATACACATAGTTCATCCTCAGCCAATGTTCTCAACTCAAGCTGCTGCTGACTGAGAAATGTTAAGGTTGGGAAGAGAAGAAGGGGAAGGAAAAAATTGCATGATTTTCTGATATTTATTACCATGAGTAATTTTAGAGAAGACACAAGAACAAGACAGACAGTTTTTCAAAGAACTAGTAGATAAATCTGGCAGAGATGGTACCTTTCTTTAATGTAATGGGTAGCCATGCTGCTTAGCAGCTACTTTAACTTATCTCCAAGACCAAGGCTCTATTAAAATCTTTTATGCCAGATGAAAAAGTAGCAATAGTTATAAAAGCATTTCAAGTTGTATATAGGCTGGAAAAATATTTTTACTTTTTATTATTATGTTATATAAAACATCAATAGTAAAAAGAGTGATGATAGACTAAAGCATCTCCTCAGAGATGGAGACTACAAGAAGGAAACAATGGACTAATTAAATCATTATGGATATTCTGCTGTTGATATAGGACAATCAGAAGGCAGGCATGGCTACTCTGGAAACTGTTGACCCATGGATTCAGATTCCACACTTGGGCAAATGCACAACAGTAGCTGAATGTACACCAAAAAAAGAAGAAAAAAAAAGGCTATGAAGGGAAAGAAAAGAAAAAGACAGAACACCATCACCTTTGCTACTCCTTACAAAAAGCCCTCAGCCAATTTCTAGTTTGAAATGTGTCATGCCTACAGTGACATTTGTCCATGTTAATGCTGCTTGAAGACCTGCAAGGGCATTAATGGTGGTGCTGACAATTCCTGTTTATCTCCATTGGCCTGGTGGCAGCTAACAATTTTCACAGCAAAGAAAGGAGTCAGCAATGTTGTCATCTTGGATCTGTCTGCTTGGACTATGCTTGCTACATAGCAAGAAAACCACTCTTGAGTGGGAAGGCTCTTCCTGCTAGAAACATTACATTACATCACTGAGTATCAAGTAAAGAGAGAGAGACTGAACATAATATGAGAAACACTCATCTGCAGGACATTTTCAACAAAAAACAGAGAGCAGCAAGTATAGGTGGAGTAGAGTGGAAAGGATGCTACTTTGCTTCCCTGACCTTAAGACTTTTTGCTTGGTTCAAAAATATTAGATCTGGGTACAGTGTCACATGAGCTCCTTGCAGGGGCATTCAGCATGTCTCAATCTACAATGAGACTTTCCCTGCTTTCCTGTAGGAAAAGAAACGGAGATTGCCAGAGACAGCAGAAGTGCACTCCAACTTCCACCCATGGCTCAAGGCTGAGCACAGGAAAAGAAGCAAGAGAAAGATGAGATGTTACTGTTGGTGAAGTTGAGAGGTAGTTTCTGTCTTTTTGGCTTCACTTTTACAACAGAATCACAGAATTGTTAGGCCTGGAAAGGATCTCTGGAGATCATCCAGTCCAACCTCACCACCAAGGCAGGGTCACCTAGAGAAAATTACAAAGGAATGTGTCTATGTGGGGTTTGAATGTCTCCAGAGAGGGACACTCTACAACCTCACTGGGCAGCCTGTACCAGTGCTCTGCTTCCCTCAGTGTCAGGAAGTTCTTCCTCTTGTTGAGGTGTTCCAGTTTATGGCCACTGCTTCTTGTCCTGTCACTGGGCAGCACTGAAAAGAGTCTGGAACCATCCTCTTGGCACCAGCCTTTGAGGTATTTATAGGTGTTGATGAGACCCGTTCTCAGGCTCAGCTCCCCCAGTCTCTCCTCATGAAAAGTGCTCCAGACCCCTCATCATCTTTGTGCTCCTCTGCTGACCCTCTCCAGTGGCTCCTTGTCTTTCTTGCACTGAGGAGCCCAGAACTGGACACGGCACTCCAGATGTGGCCTCACTAGGGCTGAGCAGAGGGGCAGGATCATCTCTCCAGACCTGCTGGCCACTTTTCCTGATGCATCCCAGGATACCATTGGCACTCCTGGCTACAAGGGCACTGCTGGCTCATGGTCAGCTTGTCACCCACCAAGACTCCCTGGTCCTTCTCTGCAGAGCAGGGTTAACCCCCAGCCTGCGCTGGTACTTGGGGTTATTCCTCCCCAGGTGCAGGATCCTACACTTCCTTTGTTGAATCCTAGGTTAAAAAGATCTGAAGCCCGTTCTTCTGTATTCTTTTCTACTTCAAAAGCAGCTCTGAATTTTGCATTTTCCATATTAGAAACAGCCAAACACCACAGAGGGATGGAAAAAAAACTACACTAGACCATTCTTCATACAACTGTTTATTGTCAACCTATTTCGTTTTCTGAGGCTTACAAAGTCACCAGCATCTGAAGACATGACAGAATGGGATGCTGAAAAGCATACTTTGCTGGAGATCAGAATAGCCCTTACATAATCCTGGGAACTGGAAATGAAATCGCTGACTCACTAAGATATTTTTCTCAAATGAAATATTAAATTTCTTCTCAAACAAGTCTACATCAAGGAGGCCCAACTAAACCTCTGATCATGCTGGAATGTCAAATTGCCCCAACAGAGGACTCCCAAAACACAGGACATCACCCCGGTATAAATGATGATGGGCCTGGATTTGCCTGGCAACACAATCAGACGTTTGCAGAAAAGAAAAACAAAAATCCATCTGAAAAATCTCATGTGTGCCTTACAAGTTAACACAGACAAGGCACTAGAAGAAGGGCTCATCCTTTGAAATTACACAAATTATATATAAGCATCAAGACATATAAAAAAAAAAGGTGCAATAACAAACATGTAAGTAACACACTTTGAAAATAAATGGGATTTCCACAACAGCTCAGCAAATACTCATGACAATATGGAAATGTCTTTTCCAGAACTACCAGAAAATCCTGCATTTAGCTTTTAACATTTGAAGTCTCCAAGCTAGTCTAGAAGATACTCCTCAAAGACACTTTCTAAGAGAAATGATTAAGGAGGTTTCACTGACACTTTTTTTGAAAAATTTTGAGCTAACTACATGTCTCTAATGAGTATTTAAGTCTGAGAACTTAGTATGTTGTATTTAAGAATTTATTTATTCACTATATGGATGTAATTTCCTCAGAGAAAACTCCCAGATTTGGCAGTATCTAGATTTCTAAATGTAAAAGAACCACAACGAAAGAGGAATGGACACCATGTTTACGTGAACCTGACTGCATGTAAGAGAAAACAAGAATGCTGCTGCTATGTTTTTTTACAGAGTGCTAAATTAGTATTACATCATTGGAGAACTAAGCCTTCTCTAATCCTTATTTCTAAACTCCAGGGAGATCTACACAGAAATCAGAGGGAACAGAGAGAGCCAGCAGAGAGAAAATAACACAGTGAAATGATGCAACTAAGGAGTAAGAAAAGAGCAGAAAGTTAATACTTAAAGCCCAGCCCACAGAGGTGCCCAGTGCTCTATAAATAGCAAAGCACTCACAATATTCACTGAAAGTATAATCTCCAGCTTATAAAGCAAAACTGCGCAGATTTCCTTCAAATAACTGCATTACTTCTTACACTTTAAAAAAATCTATTTGTGACATGTTGTCTCACCTGAACCTGACCCAGAAGAATAATCATCATCATCAATTGGATAGACGCCTGATGCTTCTTCAACAGAGCTGTTGTCAAGGTATAAATCTTTATCCGAGGTCACATCTGCTCTCTGGAAAACAGGTAAGAGGGAATGGTTACAAAGGTAACAGGTCTCCAGTGCAGCAGTCTCTTCATCTTCAGTTCTATTTTTCAAGTTGATGGTCGCACACTGAAGTTTGTACTTTCAGTTTATGCTACGCATTCATCTAAGTTGTAAAAGAAACTTGTAAAAATTACAGCATTACAGAACAAAAAAAACCCAAAAAACAGAACAAAACAAACAAAAAAAAAACCCACAAAAAAACCCACAAAAAAACAAAAAAAACAAAAACATAAAAAAAAGAAAAAAAGAAGA
>VYZR01084887.1:8936-31347 GCA_013400675.1 Oxylabes madagascariensis
CCATCTAGTCTCTTCAAATTAGCAGGCTGACTCTGCAGTCTCTATTCTGGAAACATTTCCACTGTCAAAACTAGGAACTGGGACTAAAATGTACCAAACATACACTTTTTAAGATTTTAATGGGAAGGCTAGGGGGTTGGTGTTTGAAGGTAAATCTCTATCTCAAATAGACAACAGCTCATTCAGAGAAGGACTTAAGGTCAAATTTGCACTCCAAAAATTCTAGATGGCAACAGACCTTCCAGATTCCTTACTTTTTACCATTTTCCCTGTCTTCAANACACTCTGTCCTCTTTGCAATCATCCTGTAAGTACTGTTACACTGTGATTAAGTTCCCTCAGAGACTCCCCTTTTCCACACAGAACAGACCAAACCTTTTCTCTCTCTCTCTCTCTCNATGCAGTGAACACAGCCAGAGTATGAACACAGGAGACATAAACAATCATATAATCTCAGAACAGTCGAGTTTCTGGGGAACTTCCAAAGATAATCTGGTCCAAGTTTCCATGGGAAAGGGAGACTAGATGGCATTGTCTAGCAACCTGTACCATTCCATCTTGAAAACTTGCAGTGATGAGGACTCTACCACATCCCTGGAAAGATTATTCCAGCAACTGACTGGTCTTACTTTAAACACTTCTTTCTTATGTCAAGACGCAATTTTTACCAGCGCAATTTGTACCCAATGCCCCTTGTCTGCTCCATGTGGCTCCCTGTGAAGAGAGNCTGATAACTGACATGTTATCATGCTAGTGCAGGAGGCTTGTTTGTAGTTCCCAGAGCTGCCACAAAGGATTTGAACTCACAGCTATTATTTCTCTGATTATATCCTTTATCCCTCCTTCTGGTTATTCTGGAAATCTGTTTCTGTTTTGGAATTTACTATCCAAATCATGGCTGTATCAATCATTTCTATGACATTTCCAGATCTTAAGGAAAGATATTTGGAAAAGGAGGAGGAAATGGTGACCCACCTAACCAGAGAGACTGGAGATTTGTGCAGTCCTGATGCTGCAGCCTAGAGAGGGCAGGTTTTGGACACATAGTCTGCACACTCATAGCTTGACAGGCGTGGTTTTCTGGGCATTAGGAGTTATTGAATGGTAACCCTATCAAAGTGAGTGATATGTGGAAGTCAGGATTTCATTTTCTGAGTAACTGCCACAGTAACAATGTCATCATTGTAACAGATGTTAACTCTCGATATTTTCACTGAGGTTTCAATTAAATGGTTTTTGAACTGTAATTGGAGATGAAGTATGATATGAAGTACATATTCTGAGTCATCAGACACCACTTGAAAGGTTTACATCCCAAGGAAATGGCAGAACTCCTGCTCAGCAAAAGAGGAAAAGGGATCAGGACACACAATTCAACCAAAGTGATGGTGTCTCTGGAAATAAGTAGGTGAAAATAAAGTTCCTACATATATTGGATTTCTGTGATGTATCTATTTTGACTGCACCTTGGCATGAGACAAATTAATGCAGGTGCTTTAAACATTTCACGTTTTTCTAACGCACGAGAATTATGGAAACGTTCATAACTTAAATATTAATCACAAAACCTAAGGGTCAAATCCTTGATCTTATTTCCACAGACATATTACAGTCAATTAGAAGTGTTTGCCCTCACGCAATGTACTGTGGATCTGCTGTAGGTCTGTAAAAGGCGTTGCTATATGGGAAAACTCCCTATTTTTATGCCTGAGATGTGTAGGATTGGTCACTGAGTTCAAAATATTTCAAATCTCTTCATACAACCTGGCTCCATTTGTCTTTTAGGTTTTTTCTGCTATTGTTGTGCGATCCTTTCTTGCCCCCATGCAAGGTTTTGTGAGCTTCTACTAGAAGACTGTTACCTCATTCAAGGCTAGGACAATTCTCTATTTTCTGCCCTTTTGTCCATGTATATTTAACTAAAATTCACCAAATATTCAATAGCTCTTAAAAATATTCTTTATTATTTCTGCTGGGCTGAAAAAGTGATTGAACATTGGGGTATATTAAAAACATGTAGTGAAAAGGGTTTGAGACCCCTTTAGAGGGCACTTTGCTTTTTATTCTGCCTGCAAGGTACACCTATGCATCTTTGGTTAGAAGTGTTAAAAAGAAAAAACAGATGAAAGCAAAAGACTTTTTTGTCAAGCTGTGACAGAAATCAAATGCAAATAGATCTCAGTTCAAGACTGTTTGTTAAGTGTCACGTCAGTGAGTATTAAATGCAGCACATGTAGTTTTACAATGAGCATACTGTATATGAATTTTATTGATTTTTTTTCAAAGAGGATACATTGAATAATGTACTCTTCCTTACCAGCACCAGCTTACAAGTTTCTCTTCATACTTCCGTATGCACATTCATTAGGCTCCTAAATGCTGCTGCCTTACTTAGCACATCTCGTTTTGTGGAGGCTGGGATTCAAGCTGTAGAAAGACCTACACAAATGATTCTCTCCCTCTGAGAAAAGTGGGACAGAGTAATTTAGACTTCCCAGCATGACGCTGTCAATGAGCAGCTTCTCAAAATGATTCACAATTAGTGCACCAGGCTTACACTAGGAACAGGTTCTCAGCTGATTTCCTTTCCACAAAGGAGTGAGTCTGGGGCTTCATTTTGCTATTAGGAATCTTACAGATGTATAAAAAAATCATCAGAGCTGGTTGACTCTGCTGCACTTATGTTGAAGTCTTTGTACTATACTATGTCATAAATCTGATTTCTTTATATTCATTCATGTTACGTGTTTTTCCAACTAATATTTAGAAAAACCTATGTCAGCATTAAATTACATGTGAAAGGCAACAACAGCAGTATCAGACTTATCTCCGTGCACTAGAACAGAGCTCTTAATCATTCAGCAAAGGGGGCACTGCTCCATGGGAGATGCCATGTATGTCCACTGCATTCATCTGTGTGCAGTTGCATCCCTATTTGAGCTGTGTTTGGTTTCATGTGTGCACTGCCTTTCCATTGTTTGGTGTGAAATGGCTGATTCCACAACCATCTCCTCAGGTCATCAAGGTGCTAAGAAAAACATATTAAAATCTGTAGGCAACTTGACAATATTATACATACTGGACCATAATGCCTAGGTTTAGATGTTTAAATGCCAGGCTAAAGCATGCTAAAATTGTCCATAAAACTAAGTCATTTAATGCATTTATTCATGATTTTATGTATTTTACCTACACGCTCAGTAACAGACACTCAAGGTCCTATGGAGGCTGCAAGTTGCACAGAGCATTTGCAGTCCAGGCTTTTGTCTCCTGGTATTTTCTCATCCACAGGGGCACAGCAGTGTTACACATGAACCAAAACAGAGGCAAAAAAATCTGGATAATACCCTGAAATACTGACTAACAAAAGGCTAATACTGAGAAAACTCTTCCTCACATGCTGAGTACTATGAAGGTCTAGATTTCTGCTGGAAATTTGCCACTTCTGCCCTTCTTCCACACACAGATATTGTGGATTCTTCTGAACGTTTATGATCTTGAAGAAAGGAGGCAAAAATAGTTTTATACACATGGTTTTTCTACTTCCATGTAATCTTAAAAGTCCTCAAGCTTTACATTTCTTTTGTTTGAGAAAAAGTAGATTTCTTAAGCAATATCTAGTGGTACCTAAATGAGCAAGTATCATTGGTATTCTCTTAATGAAAGCAAAACTGTTAGTGTGACCAAGCTGTGGTCTGAAAAGGGTGCAGAAGTTAAAGGTTCAGGTCCTGGAGTCATGTGATGGTGCTGAGTCTACTTATTTATCCATTCACTATCCATCTATCCTATCTATATTTTAGAGAAATTTGATAGACCATTAGAAAGCAGTTCCTTCTGCCTTGCAGAGATTTCCTCCCTTCCAAGAAAGGCAAACAGCAGTTTCTTCTGTAATATGATAGAAAACATATGGGAAAGTACCGGTGTTTCTGTGAGCTAGGGAGTAATTGGCTGCATAACCCATACCTTTTGGTAGAAAAAGTTAAAAAAAAATTTTTTTGAAAGTTGTTTTCATTTAATTGAGCTCTGACTAAACGTATGTCAATTAAACTTTCTGTGCTGTTTGTTACTGGTACTTTCACTGCAGCTTTTACTGTCATTTTAAAACAGTTATTTGTTTTCATTGAAAAGCTTAAGTAACAATTGTTTTTTGAGACTGTATTTTAAGTCATTCATATATATATATAATACCAGGTAACATGATTTGATATAAAAGCCTATGCCATTTACATACAGCTTTCAGACTAGTCTCAGGTTTTGAGGAAACAAATTGAAAGATAATGCCTACAATGCTTACTGAAAAAAAGTTTCTTGGCTATGGAAAGCATTAACCAACTCTATTTACTCAAATACAGAAAAGTGTCACACATAAAGGCATCTTTTCTTCCTCCTCTGTACCAACATACCTCTCAGAGGAATTTTTTGATCCCTTCTTCCTCTTCTTTGTCTTTTGCAGTCATCTCTTCACCGTTTCTCTTTACATTTTCTCCAAAACCATTTTTTCCGTGTTTGCCTCCTTTAGGGAGTGCTATTTTTCTATTTTTTTTCCTTCTTTTTCACCTCTTCTATGATTTTCTTCCAGAGTCTTCCTTACTCATCCCAAAGCTTCATTCTTGCAATCTCAAATCTTCCTTGCATTGTTTGCCTTACCTTCTCTTGTAGTTCTTCCCTACAGACCAAGCTCATTTTATATGTTCTTAGTAATGCAGCCTGACTGCAAAAAAGAGCAGTGCTTTGGAAGCTATGTTAAGAAAACACAGGTGCTATATCATAACTATATATATTTTTTAAACAACTGCAGGTCAAAACCAGCATTTAGGATTAGTGGAGAGTAGAAGGTTCATGTTCAGCAGTACTTGTAACATATTTAAGACTGAACTGAAGCATTGAGGAGGATCATGTTTATTTTTGAATAAGGACAAGGGCTCTGGATGTGTGCTCTTTGCATTGTATCCAGATATTTAGTGACTATTTGCTCAAAAATACTCTTCAAACCAAAACCCAAAAGTTAACATCTTGCATTAACAAACCACCAGTGGGCATGGTGGTTTTGATTTTCTAAATATTGGTTTGATTTTCTAATTTAATATAATTCAGCAAATGTAAGGAAAATACATTTTTGTCAGTGTTTTTGTCTTCACTTGTTAGTAAGAACCATGTTAAACTAGGAAATCATCACAGAATCACAAGGTTGGAAGAGACCTCCAAGATCATTGAGCCAAACCCAGCCCTAACACTTCAACTAAACCATGGCACTAAGTGCCACATCCAATCTTTTTTTAAACACATCCAGGGATGGTGACTCCACCACCTCCCATGGCAGACCATTCCGATACTTTATCACCCTTTCTGTAAAAAATCTTTTCCTAATATCCAGCCTTTATTTCCCTTGGCGCAGCTTGAGACTGTGTCCTCTCATTCTGCCAGTTGCTGCCTGGAGAAAGAGACCAACCCCACCTGGCTACAGCCATCCTTGAAGGAAGTTGTAGAGAGGGATAAGGTCACCTCTGAGTCTTCTTTTCTTCAGGCTAAAAAACCCCAGCTCCCTCAGTTGTTCCTCACAGGGTTTGTGTTCCAAGTCCCTCACCAGCCTCGTTGCCTCCTCTGGACATGCTCAAGCGTCTCAACGTCCTTCCTGAGCTGAGGGGCCCAGAGCTGAACACAGCACTCGAGGTGCGGCCTCACCAGTGGAATGACCTCCCTGCTCCTGCTAGCCACACTATTCCTAATACAGGCCAGGTGCCATTGGCCTTCTTGGCCACCAGGCCACACTGCTGGCTCATTTTCAGTCGGTCATTGACCAGAACCCCCAGATCGTTTTTCTCCTGGGCACTGTCTTACCACACCATGCCCAGCCCATAATGTTGCAGTGGGTTATTGTGGCCAAAATGCAGGACTTGGCACTTGGACTTATTAAACTGCATCTTGTTGGACTCTACCCATCCATCCAACTGCTCCACGTCTTTCTGCAGAGCTCTCTTATCACCCAACAGATCAACACACGCTCCCAGCTTAGTGTCGTCTGCAAACTTACTAATGAAAGATTCAATCCCCTCATCCATGTCATCAATAAAAATATTGAACAGAACTGGCCCCAGCACAGACCCCT
Organism: Oxylabes madagascariensis; assembly: GCA_013400675.1. Classification (NCBI taxonomy): domain Eukaryota; kingdom Metazoa; phylum Chordata; class Aves; order Passeriformes; family Timaliidae; genus Oxylabes; species Oxylabes madagascariensis. Next base: position 15,043 of record VYZR01084887.1, read on the forward strand.
GAGGGACACCACTGGTGCCTGGCTGCCAGCTGGATGCAGCACCGTTCACCACCACTCTCTGGGCCCGGCCATGCAGCCTGTTCCTAACCCAGCAAAGAGAGCTCCCGTCCAAGCTGCGGGCTGCCAGCTTATCCAGGAGTGTGCTGTGGGAGACAGTGTCAAAGGCCTTGCTCAAGTCCAAATAGACAACGTCCACAGCTTTTCCTGCATCCACCAGGCGGGTCACCTGGTCATAAAAGGAGACCAGGTTGGTCAAACATGACCTATTCCTCCTAAACCCATACTGGCTGGGTGTGATACCCTGGCCATTCTGTATGTGCTGTGTGATGACACTCAATACAAACTGCTCCATTACCTTGCCTGATACTGAGGTCAGGCTGACTGGTCTATAATTACCAGGCTCCTCCTTCCCACCCTTTTTGTGAATGGGTGTCACATCGGCCAGCTTCCAGTCATCGGGAACTTCACTAGTGAGCCAGGAATGTTGGTAAATGACGGAGAACAGCTCAGCAAGCTCATCTGCCAGCTCCCTCATCACCCTGGGATGGATCCCATCTGGGCCCATAGATTTATGAACATTAATCCTGATTTCTGTCAGTATATGTCCCAAAGGCATCTGACTCTGTAGATAATTTACAGGAAATAATATGATTAGTGTAAAAGTTCAATTTAAAATAAGAAAATTACTCTAATAGCAATTGCATCTTCCTCAGAGAGTGACTTGACAATATTTCCATTGAACATATAGAACTCTACCAAAGTCTAAATGTACAGCAACAAAAATTGACAATGAATCTTGGCCAACCATATTGTACCACTTGAATGAATGAACTTTTCAGCATCCCATGGCTGACATGTCAGATTTGGAGTGCGTCACAAAAAAAAGCATATTCCATTTCCTAGACTTATATATCATATGACTTTTGAGATTTTCCAGTGATGTCCACGACTTCTGCATGAAGCTAGCAGATGTGATACCAGACCTATCAGAGACCACTGATCTTCCATAACCTCACATCAATCCTAGACTCTTGAAGACAGACCAACAGCAAGTTTTGGGTCAGGATTCAGGCACCTACATTCAGATCTGCATGTAGCTCTCAGCACACAAGCTGCATTTCACTCCACTGTAGTCAGTAATGCTCTAAATTTAGATGTAATTTTCTCCCTGCAAAGGCAACTTGTGCCATTTTAAGTACCATAAGGTGTGTCAGTTGATCTCCAGCTGCTACTGAAGAAAGGTAAGGGTCTCTTGAAGATCCTATCTGACAGCTGTCAGACCAAGAAGGCATCTAGACCTCCCTAACATGTCTCCAGTGACATTTGATGGAGTCAGTGTAGTCAGGAGGGTTGTTTAGTTAAGGTACCTACCTCCAGTCTCTCCAGAAACTGCTGCATCTAACTCAACCTGAGCACATGAACGCAATGCAAAATTAGTTTGTCATCTAAAGAAAGGATATCTAGGCAAACATAACAAGCAAAAGTAGGATTCAGGAATAGTTGTTCTGTCCTCAGCAGAGGAAAAGTAAAAAGCAATTAGCAGGCAGCCAAGTGATGTGATTTGTTGAGTTTGACAGAGGCAGTGCTTGGCAGAGGGAATTTACTGCAGAGTCTTTTCTGCCAGACCTCATCTAGTTCTCCTGCTGCGGCTGAAGACATTAGACAAAATTGATAGGAATTTGATGTGAAGCAGACAGAAGGACAACAAGCTTTTTTTCTTTCCAAGAACTACTTCTGTTGAACACAGTAGGAGTTCTACCATTGCTCTCCATGGCTTTAAGCAGGTTCTGGGAGATTTCCCAAGAATTTCTATTGGTATTTAGAAAAATGTCTTTGTTCAGATAAAGCAAATAATGGTCTGATCTCCTTCCTGCGGTCAGAAACCTTTGAATAGAGGTGAAGGAGTGTCTGTCAATGCGCATGACCTGTACAAACTCCGTAGATGTCTTACTGGATTTGTGGCTGCAGTTCTTGCACATGATGTAACATACGATATGCTGCTCAGAGTTAGAATCCTTTCTAATTACTTCAGATGGGAGATATTCTTGATCACAAATGGAGGATTGCCCTGTCTTGCTAAAATGTCACCAACCTGTTGCTCTAACTGTGGCACGGCAGAGAGATGCTGTTGGTAAATCTCAGGGAAGCTCTTGAGTGACCACTTAGAAGTGCCAGAGGACCACAAATGTGTTAAGGTGAAGTTCTGCTTCCTGGTTGCACATCATCTTAGATGTCCTTTCTATTTCTGCCAATAAAGACTCCGTGTCACTGTTCACCAAAGGCCTTTGGTGAACAGTACAGTGTGTCTTTTCACTGTGGGCTTGACTAAAATATTATGGCTGTATTTATAGTCATCAGAGAAAGCAAGGTATCATCAAAGTTATGGCAACAATTAAGGAAAAAGAGGACATTTAGAAAAAATAAAATAACTACATAGTATTTAAATAACTTGGATAGCTAAGGATTGGTTTTGTACAACACTGTAGAAAGTAGTAGTTCTTTTTTTTATGTGGTGCTAAAACTAGAATTTTTTTTGTTGACTCAGACTGTAAGAAATGGTTGTGCCAATTGTATGAAACAAAAGGGCATCAGTTTGTATTAGGAGAATTTTCTGGGTGTGGAACCTTCCTGTTCAGAGCAAAGCTGGCAAGATTTATCTTTCAAGTGAATGATTCACTAATGCTTGTCATCGATGATAATCAGCAGAAACAATGTGATGAGAAGATGCCATTTTCTGGCAAAATTACTTTCCCAGATATTTTTTTTTTAAGCGCTGTAGAGAATTTCACTTTGACAAAGAATATAGTTTCTCTGCTGAAACAAAATGTCCTTCCTTTCATTTTGCAGTCTTAAAAATAAATTCTTAAACTAAAATTGAACCACATTTAGGCCTTTATTTTCTATGGATATCCCTAAAATCTTTCCATGAAAACAAAATAAATAATAGGAATTTCTGACTATTGAATACATATGAATTTCCCACTGATCAACCTGTGGGAAAACAATTGCTGTTGTTGTTATAATTTTAAGATTAGTGTAGAAATAGTGTAGTTCCCCAGCAGGTAACACTAACTTTTAGGCTGGACCAGATTCCTCCATTCTGATTCATTTTTATTAGTGTCTCTGTAAATAGTCTTGTTTACCTGACTATAGTCAGACAGTGTGAATAAGCCCTCAAAAAACCCCCTATTTAAATGATGAATTTAAGTTTAAGAAGCATGGTTCATTTTCATTCAGATTTTTATTTACATATTAGGAAGCTATTTTAAAATACTGGCATTCTACTCGTCAATTAATTTTAAAAAAAATGCAGGCACATTCACATACTCATAATAGTTCAAACATTCACAAAAATAATCTGTGAAAAGAGTTTTTAAGATCCTCATCCAAGAAATGAGACTCTGAAGAAAGGCCACTTTTCTAGGAACTTCTGTCACCCAGATATGACTCAGTAATCTGCTTGGAAAAATATTTCTGAGAAATCAAATAGCCCTAGAACTAAAACTAATAAAGCCATTAAAATTAGGGTCAATTAAGATTTTTGCAAGTGGCATAGGGATTCCAGCCTGGTATTATTAAGTAAATCAGCCTATTAGGATAGGGATTTTTTTGCCCATATGATCTGTTTGAAATTCTATACTGTCAAAATCTGCCAGGGTAATGGCATTATGATGTATTATGCCATCTCAAATGTGTTTTGGCTCTTGCTTGAAAATAATGATCAGATAAATACATTCCTGGAAATTGACTGGGGTATTGCAATTTCTACTTTGGTGGTTTGACATACATGTAAAATACTTTTAAATTCCTAAAAGTTGTACATGATCCTTGTGAATTTAATAAGTAACGACACCTTAAGAATAGAAGGTTGCTGAGACTGCAAATATAATTTTAATTTTCAAAAATATTCTGTATTTAAATTTTAATATAAAAGGAAATCACTAATATAGAGAAAAATGCAAATATAGACTTACCAGTTCTGTTAGTCATTATAGTCACATAATCCTTTCTTTTTAAAATGAAATAGCATTAAACTAGATAGTTTCTAATGCATTTCTGTTCCACATATTACATTACCTATATATGAAAAAGTCAATTTGTAAATGAGTGTTCTTATAAAATAACCAGAAGAAATAAAATTGTTATGATTGATCTGAAATAATTGATTATAGTATGACAGCTTTCTTATCTTTAATTATAAAATAAAATTACATTTTTGTGTTTTCATACCTGAACATTACAAAAGCTGAGAGAACTATTTCTGTTCTACTTCTGATTAGATCAGCAATGCCACTTCTTCAGGTCTTATCAAATTGGTTTTGATAATAATTACTTGGGAAGTGTTTGATCTCAATGATGAATACTTGATTAGTTTTTCATGAAATCATTCAACCACACCGCTCAACACTACTCATGTGAGACCTTGTTGATTTAGCTGTTCGAAAGAACACATTCTTTTTCACTGCAGTTATGGGATGTCAGTCTTTGGGGAAAAGAGGGTGGAAAAAGGGCAAGTTTATGGGTAATGATATTGCAGCAGCAGATATTTAAGGTTTGCTAATTCTCTTCTCAATTATGTTCATTCTCTGCCTCGTCACACTGCCTGCTACATGGCGACAGAATCAATCTCAGCAGTGGAATAAATTTTTCCTCTTTCAAAAAAGGGTTTCATGACACCATTGTCATCTTTGAAACCCTTGGAGAGTTTTGCCCTGATGAATAATATTTCATATGTGGAATGTTTATGTGATTTTCACGGAGTGATAACCCCGCTACCACCCAGCTTTGATGCATTGAGATTGCTGCTTTTCCCTACTAAAGTGCTTTTACACACCACCTCCTACAAATTGACTTCAGAGTTAGAAATAGAAGATTCAACAAAACTTCAACTCTCCATGGAAAAAAAGGGTCTTATAGAGAAAGTTATACATTGGACACAATCTACTTTAGTTATTTAAACAGGAGCTTTTGCTGAATAAGTGTTGTAAGCATTTTTCCCTTTTCATTTTTCTTTTAATTTACGCAGTAAGAATCATTTATCCAAAGCTGACCATATATCCATACTTTAAAATTAGTATTTTTTAACCCAGCCATTTTTAAGGAATGGTCTGCCAACCCATACTTCTTGAAGTCAATAGCATTGTCTGCGTAAGTTAAAACTGTTCGTATAAGGAGACACTCAATGGATTAGTCTCCGAGTTATAGGGGAAAAAAATTCTATAGCCCAGGTACTTATGGCTGACTACATGCAAAAGAAGACATTTTCAGAACAATGTCCCTACTTGTCAGTCATCAAAAAGCAAGCAAAAGCCTTTTATCAAAAGAGGAGTTAAAGCCAAGCTAATTAAGGAGGAAAATTTTCAAGGAGACAATATTTTCTCTAATGATTTTCTCTTTAAAGTTGTTAATGGAATTATGACAGTTTTAACAATCAAAAAATACAATGCATTCCAAATATTTCCTTTGTTAATTATAAGATCTCTGGAAATTACCTAGATATTTTAAACTTAATGTTTCACTAATAAGCTTAGATTCCTTTAGGTTGTTGTTTTTGGGGTTTATTTTGTTTTGTTTTTAATATCTGCTGTTATTTTGGTGGCAACAAATTTATCTTTGAAGATCCAATTTAAGCAAGCACTTCTCTAGGAGACTCAGAGTGCTTAAAAAGAAAATCATATTCCAGGACTATAATTGTTTTGGTTATTGTGTCATCACATTAATATTGTACAGGATAAAATGTTCATCTGAATCTTTCACTTTTTTGAATTAAGTCTAAAGCAGAAAGAAGAGCAGTCAGTCTGTTGAGTGGAAAAATGGAACATCTCTCTTCAACTGGTGAAGAGGACTTTGCAGTTACCTCCAGATATAACATGAATTCAGCAGTTTTTATTTAACTGTTGTGCACTGTCGAAGTACCTGTCATCCTAGGACATCATCTTTGTGTAGTAGTTGTTGGCCAGCATTTCTGAAGAACTCGACTCGCAGTTAGAAGGTGAAATGAACAGAAAGATTTTTGTAGAGGCTTATTATTCTGCAGCTCCCATTGGAAACAAAGGAAGCTACTAGGTGCCAGTTCCTCTGACAAGTCTGTCTTCTTTGTTATTCCTTTTAAAAGGAACTGCAGCTGAGGTTTTCAAAGGAATCTAAAGGATTTAGGTGTCCAGTTCTCAGGCAGGGGCTATACAAGGGGAAGACCTAGCCCAGTACCTTAGCTCTTAACATGCTGAATCGGAGCAAATATCCACACCGAGAAAAGGCCCAAGCCTGAGGGATGTCAGAACCAAGAAGTAGCTTGTGAATCTTGTACTACAAATAAAACAGGCCATCCAAGCGCAGAAAAGCAGTTACTCCTCACATTTTTTCACTGAAATCAATTCATTTCAAATTCAACATACAGGGTTTTGTTAAAGGCAGATGCATCAGTTATCCACACAAACTACTAATACTCCTGTTGTCTTCAAATTTGCATTCAGAGCAAAAAATGAGGAAAATAAGAGAAGACTCTGGAATAGCATAGGGATTCCTACCACATTGTTCCTGTCACTGGTAAAGTCCTTACTGACCTCTCACTTAATCCTTCTCTCCTTATTCCCTTCAATAGGCAGCATGCATTCTGGACAACAATAAAAAAAATCTATAGTGTACTACCATTTCTGTCATTTGCAGCTAATGAATGCTTTTAAGTATTGACTACCAACTGGTCTAATAATGACAATGACTCCACTGATTTAGAGCAATAAATCCGAAGACTTGGCAGGCTTCTATTAGTATAATAAGCTCAAACATTCATTCAGGAAGATTAAGAAAATGGGCAGTAGACACTTGAGTATTAGAGATTCTCTTGTTTCTTTCCTTTTGATAACACTGTCTGTCTGGAAAAAAACATTATTTCACAGCGTTTAGTGTGTAAATTTAAGTAACAGCTAAGGTAAATCTGCGGAATTTTTTTTATTTTGTGGTAGCTAATAGAGTGGGTCAGTTACAAAGAATATGATTACTGCAGGGCCATGAGAGCCCACACTAACAGCATCTGTTAAGAAAGGCTTGGGGAAGTTAAATGCTTGTGTTCAATATCTACTGTGGACAACAGCTATTACCAGTGGTTCCAGATATTATCAGAAACGTATGTTTGATATTCCTCATACCAAACAGACCTCTGAGTGTTTTATGACTAGATGAAAGGTTTAAAAGACTTCAGATAAACAGTGATATACTTGTCTTCATCAGTGATGTAGGAGTAAAGATTATTCATCAGGCATTCCTCATCATGTTGATATGCATTTATTTTACTCATGCAGGGAGAATATATTCATTGTTATTTATTTTAATTATTACACGTACTTGAATTAAAGGAAACAATAATTACTTAGGTTTCATCAGAGCACTGTACAAATACTGTTAAAAAGAAAATTTAAATAAAATAAGAAATAATCTTCCTGGATAAAGAGAAACAATCAAGCCAAAAGTCAGAAAAATTATAAGATAAATCAGTCCAGTTGGTACTTTAGTCCAGTTTGTAAATTACCCTCGGAATCAATGTTGCAAACTAGCTTTGGGTGGGACTCCCCTTGCATATCTGTAGCATATTCCCTTGTTTGTTTCTCTGAGATCTTGTATCAAGCTACAGAAAAACCTCTCCCACACAAAGGAAGGCAAAAGCACTGTCAGGCCATGCAGAGACAGCAAGAGCTGAAATGGTCCCAGCAGATAAGCTCCATCACGCAGAGCAAAGGGGTTGGGTAACACATTTCCCTACAGTCCTAAAGTCGTAGAATGTTTTGGTTGGAAGGGACTTTAAAGATCATCAACACCCCTGCCATGGGCAAAGGCACTTTCCACAAGACCAGGTAAAGGTCACATGATCCAAGGAGCATCCAGTACTAACCTGTGATAAGCTGCATGGGTCAAATAGCTCCTGATGAAGCTATTGGCCAAGTCGCCAGTTTCATTGCTGTGCTTCTTTAGTATACCTTGCATTTACAACTGAGTTTTGGCAAACAGAGGTTTGTTTAGAGCTGCATGGAAGGGACAGAGGCTTGTAACTCAGGCACTAAAGCGTCTGGGTAGCAGATGCTTCCACATAATATTTTCCTGCAAGTATTGTAGCAGCTGTAGACCATAACTGTAGGAAGTGCAGAAAAATGTGGTTAATGCCAGAGTTCCCATGACAGTTTGCATACAAATTAGTGGCTAGAGGTGGATTCATTAATAAAGTCAATACAGAGTTTATGTCAGTTCCACCAAAGCAGATAGCCATAGGAGAATCTTAGTACTTCATCTGATGTATTTAATTTCCTGATTTATTTAGTAATAATGAGTGGATTTATTGTGTTTGAAAATGGAAAGGGCTCTGCAGTGTGAAACATCCTGCTGGTAGAGAACTGGAAGCATATTGCAAGGTATTCACAGCAATGATAGAAGCAGCAGAAAGTTCACAGGTCACTATAACATAAATAAAAGTAAAGAGCACTTATTCCCACCTATTAATTTATTATTATTGTTGTGATCTTGCTGCCAGGCTTGGTCCTTGAGCGATGATTATGATAGTCACTGTAGTGAATTTCAGTCACATTGGCTCCTGAATCTGATCAGCAACCTAGTGAAGAGGGAGGACACAGCTGGGAGTATTTGCCCCACATGCTTGTCACTTGATCAAAACTTTATTTCATCAAAATATCTAACTATTATATCTAAATATTATTTATCAAGATAAGTGGATGTTTATGATCTGAGGTAAAAATAACGAGAGAAACATAAAGTATTCAGTATTAAAACTCCTCTAACACTCTTGTGTTAGGGGAAATTGCAAAATGGTGTCAGAAAATCCAGTTAAGGGTTCAGTCCACAAACAGCCCAAAGCAAATGAGAGTTTGATGTCCTCATGGTCCATCACACAGATGTGCCTCTCTCCAAGTACCCACTAGAAACAGATGACAGTCGTGGTTTGACACTGGCCCAATGCCAGGCACCCACAAGAGTCGCTCGCTCACCCTCCCCTGCCGCAGCTTGGCAGAGGAGAAAAAAATTAACAAATGCTTCATGAGTTGAGATAAGGACTGGGAGAAAACACTCCAAGGGCAAAACAGGCTCAACTTACAGCTACTAAGTGAATTTATTACTAACAGAGTCAGAGGAGGATAATGAGAATTAAAATAAGCCCTAAAAAACACCCTTTTACCCCAACCTCCCCTCCTTCCCACTGACAGCAGAGGGAGAGAGCGTGTGGGGGTTTTGATCAGTTCGTCACCCAAGATTTTCTTCTGCTGCTCTGGGAGAGGAGTCCTTCCCCTGTGAGGCTGTGGGGTCCCTCCCACGGGAGACAGTTCTCCGTGAACTTCCCCGGTGTGGCTCCAATCTCACAAGCAACAGTCCTACAGCACCTTCTGCAGCGTGAGTCCCTCCCATGGACACACATTCCTTCCAAAACTGCTGTGATGTGACCTCTTTTTCCACAGGGTGCAGTCCTCCAAGGACAGGCTGCTCCAGCCTGGAAGCAGGGCCCTCCCTCTCCATTGAGTCTTCCACTGGATCTCAACCTCCTCCAGGCATCCACCTGCTCCGGCATGGGCACCTCCCCCACAGGCTGTGGGTGGATCTCTGCATCCCCCATGGATCCCCATGGGCTGGGGGTGGATCTCTGCATCGCCCATGGATCCCCATGGGCTGGGGGTGGATCTCTGCATCGCCCATGGATCCCCATGGGCCATGGGTGGATCTCTGCATCGCCCATGGATCCCCAAAGGCTGCAGCTGGACCTCTGCATCCCCCATGGATCTCCATGGGCTGTGGGTGGACTCTGCATCCCCGTGGGTCCCCATGGGCTGCAGGGGCACAGCTGTTTCGCCATGGTTCTCACCACAGCCTGCAGAAGAATCTCAGCTCCTGCGGTGGTGGGTTTTGCCCGGCCCCCTGACGTCAAGCTCCAGCACCTGGAGCACCTCCTGCCCCTCCTTCTCCACTGACCTTGGTGTTTCCACGTTGTTTTCCCTCACGCTCTCACCTCCTCCTCTTCTCCGGCTAGGAAAAAAAGTGTGTGTACTTTGATTTTCTTCTTAAATATATTGTAATGGAGACGTTACCAACCTCTCTCATTGGCCCAGCTTTGGCCAGTAGCATGTCCATCTTCAGAGCCATCAGGGATTGGCTCTGCTGGATATGGTGGAAGCTTCCAGCAGCTTCTCACAGGAGCCACCTCTGTGGCCCCACTGCTATCTAAAACCAGGCCATGCCAAACCAATGCAATGTCATGAACCAGCAACACCCTCGAGCATCTCATGTGTGATGACTAACAAAACAAGGTCCATGTTCAGAACAATAGCTTCATGTACATGGCTTAAGTTCCAGCATTTGGTTATGGTCTTTTAATACTGCACACTAGAAGGCACCTAAGTGGAGCTCATATTTCTATGAAAAATTCAATGTGAAGCTGGAAATTATTTCAGACAGCAGTTCTACTGGCAAAGTGCCCAAGGCTTACAGATGGTACAGCATTCCTCTGTCTTGAGTGTGGAAATCAAGAAAGCTGGAAATGTAAAACCTTCAAAGACAAGAAGGTGTTTCTGTGACACTTTGAATTGCAAATACAATAGCAAAGATGATTCAAGTGTGAGAGACATCAGGATCCACACATCTGGTCTTCACATGAATAAGACAGACAATAATTCCAGAAGGACAAATATGTTGCAGCTAAAATGAACCAGAAACAGAAACGTTATGATTCATAGCCCCATTTCCAGATGCAAAGCCCTTCTTAGCATTATGATCACCCATAAAAAAAAAAAAAAAGGCGGTCTAATTAGCTGTTATTTCTTAGGATGAAACAAAAAATGCAGTTCCGATGGAAAAAAACATTTTGTTTAAAACAAAAGAAAAATAACTATTTTTGAGTTTTGACAAAAAGTTATGTGGAAACCCATACCAGACAGGCTAAACAGGACCCCAGTTTGAACCTAAAGAAAATATTTGTCCTGGTTGAAAAAATTGTGTGTTCATCAAACTAAGTCTTGATTCACAGAGTACAAGCAAAGACAGTTCTGAAATTATTCTGGCATATGCACACTGCATTTCTGGAAGGAATAGGTGACTTATGTGCTGCCTGTGACAAGGGAAGTCATCCTATTTCTGTTGATCAAAGGCTTCCTTAGAAGTGGGGCTGCAAAAGTTTCTTCAACCAAACAAAAGAAGTTTTTAAAAAGAAGGATGATGCAAAGAAAGAACAAATTCTTGGAGTACATGAGATAATGCTTACCTGACCATAGTGTTTTGCTGTTAGTGAGAAACTTAGAGGAGAGTCAGTGAGCAGATTGCATAGGCACTTGCTATCACAAGCATGCACGACATACGCTGACTGCAGAAGCAGCTGTTCAAAAGATAACTAAAGAGCTGTGGAACTACAAGTAATAAGCACTCATCCAAACAGGAATAAGTATTACAGATACAGCTGCATATATTGTGTTTTAAAACATAGACTGCAGGTCATATCATAAGACAGGAAAATCCTTTGAAGTTGTAACTCTGGAAGAAGGGTGAGATATCAAAGAAAGGGAATCAGTGTTCAGTGTTGCTGTTCACCAAAAGGGCAACTGTTGTTGTTGTTTGTATAAAGACATCTATCTCAAGTAGCAGTTGGAGAGATTAAACCACTTTTGCTTGCACTTACTTGAAAACGTCTTTATTGCTATTGAAATTCTGTATATATATATCTCAAAAGGGATTTTAAGAAAATTAAGGTTTAGAAAAGAGAATCAAGAATTATGTAAATAACCTGCTACAATGAAAAAATTATGGATCTAAAGCTACTTTTAAAAATGCCTGATCTACCATGATCTCAGCCAATAAGAACCCATATGGAAAGCAGAACTTTGATAATGAAAGTTCTTCTGACTTTAACCAAGGAATAAAAATCCCATGGGGAAAAAAACATAATATATAGAATACAAAGATCTTTAATACTGCCAAACTAAGCACTGCAGCAATTTCTGGAGGCAAGTGGTAGCATTTTTTTAATTGCTAGCAGTTTTTAATTAATATTGTTTTTGTTTTTTCTTTTCCCTGGAGATTTTTCTCTATTGCAAAGTGGAATATTTTAAAAGAAACTTATTGTGCATGCTAAACACAAGATTGGATGAGATAATCATAATGACCACTTCTTGCATATGAATCCACACAATTATTAAAAGAGTAAAGAGTGGCATAGATTATGAACTAACAGTGTTGTGAAGATCAATTTTGGGGAAATACAATGCTTCTGAGAATGGGAGTGCAGCTTGGAGCTTTGTGGATATGACACTCCCGCACCCTGGCTGGGCCCAGTTTGAAGACAGATAACAGAGTCAATGAACATTTTGAGAGATGTCAGCCTTTTAGGGCTGTTAGGCTTGCATCAAAATTTGAATGCAGCAGAAAACAAAATTTGTCAATATAGAAAGCAGTAATATTAAAAAGAATAATTGATTCTAGAAACAAGTAATTTATCAAATGCTATTTGGAAGACTTTTTTTTTTAGCATCTGTTAATTTCAGCTCTCTAATAGACAAAGTTTAGTTCCTTCTCAAGAAGAGCCTTTGATAGTGTCCTCCCAATGTTATGAAGCTCTGTTATTCATCATACCCAGAAGATGGGAAATTGTGTTCCTCTGTTGTAACATTGAGGTTCACAGGCATCATCAAAAAATCGATAAACATCATCAGAAAATCAATCCACATTGCTACTCTGGTGGAACAAGACATGTTTGTCTGTGTTGATGCGACACCTATTCCTTCCTGGAATTCTGGAGATGCTTCTGAGAAGCAGCACAGACAGTCTTGCAAGTACACCCAGAGCTACAGCATATGGCATGTTTGTCCTCTCACTTTGACATCTATTTCTTTCTCGATTTACAGTCATGTGGCTGTCATGGGAATTATGTCATAACCATTCCCTGAAGTACATCTTAACAAATTCCCCACAAAATAATTAGACAGCAATCAACAATAACAGTTGCTTTGTTGTTTTCTAGGCTGTTAAGCCATAAAACAAAGAATAAGGTTAAGTCATTTTCAGTAGATTACCACAAGGATAGTGAGTGGCATGAAATTCATTCCATCTGATGCACTTTCATTCTGAACAGTTTTCATGTCTTTGACTGGGCACTCAACTGTCTACTTTATTTAGGGTTTGAAATAACTGCAGTTGAGTACTCCTGAAGATGAGAATTTAACACTTATAACACCTTCTATAAGGACTCAAAATAAGACTGTGTTGTACCAAATTTCTGGTAGAGTCCTTCATTCATCCTTCATTTAAGTCTGGGTTGTCGATTCTGGACTGATCCTGGCAGATGCTGAGTTTTGACAGCTTTTATCCCTTCTCAGTGAGTCAGTCCCTGGCAGGGCTGGAATCTTAACTTAGTCATATTCTGAGAAGGGACTGTTTGCTGGTCCAAACTGTATAGGTGCTCCTGGGAATTAGACAGGAATGCAGCAAAAGTCTTTTCACTTGTGACCTGAGCCAAAGTTAGATACTAGTGTTAAAAAACAACTGCACTGAATTGTGGTACTGCTCAACTCTATTAAATATTAACCTTCTCCCATCATCTCTAACAACTGCTTGGAAGGACCATCTTTTTGTTTTGACTAGTGTATTTGAATTAAATTTTCTCTTTTTTTATTCTGGTTAGTAGAACTAAGACTTTCATTGTGTTCTTCAATAGCCAGAAAAATGGATTTTGTCATCTGTTGTACAGCTCTGTTTTCAGATTTTCCTGTAGTCTATCACCTGATCAATAGCATGCACTGGGCTTTATCGTATTTCTTCTTCTCTTTTAAAAAGGTGCAGGGGAAAAGTTTTCCTATCAGGTGAAGTCATCCAGGACGAGGCTAAAAACAGGCACAACCATCTCTTTCTGGACTATCACATCTGTTGGTTCTTAGTTTTGACATCTGTAGAGAATATAAATTTGCAGATTGATGTATATTGGAATTTGAGCCTTCTTGAGAATTTCAGACTTTTCTCACTAAGGTTTGTGTCAAGAAACACCTGGGTTTTGTTTGGCTTTGGGATTTGGCCTATTTTGATTCTATCATGAGTTATCTATTTCACAGGCAGTGAGTGCAGGGACCCTAAGCTAGGGGTAAGGGAGATGAAGGAAGGAGTAAAGCTATATCAAACACATAACCAAATATAAAGAAAACATGATCTAATATATGGTCTTGACAAAGTTTCATAGATTGTCCTGGAAATCTTCGGGTCCTCATACTCTTTACTCTTACATCCAGGAGCTGCAAATAACTGCTGAGAAGTGCCCAAAACACACATCTTCCTGTCAATCATTTGGCAGGTAGGCATGTCCTAGCCCACCATCCAGAATTCCTGTCATGTAGCAGACAGTTTGGACATACAAAGGTACAGCAACTAGAATTTCAGGATCTCCAGTAAAATAGAGGCTCAGCTCAGGACACAGCTACGTGAATTAGGGAGATAGACCAAGTGAATTGGGCTTCCTAGCCCACTGGTTAGAGATGAGGAATCCACACCCTTTCTGCTCTCCATCACATGCCTGGACAATGAACTTGAGTATGTCACCCTGCCAGTTCGTGCCTATGTTCCCTACCTTTTATTTTTATAAACTGCAAATTCTTTAGGGCTGTCTCTTGATCCAATTTTTCATAGTTTGTTGCTGTTGTTGTTGTTGTTTTGATGTTGTTGTTGTTGTTTTTGTTTTGTTTTGTTTGTTTGTTTGTTGTTTTGTTGTTGTTTTGGTTGTGGTTTTTGGGGGGGTTTTTTTGTTTGTTTGTTTTTTTGTTTTTTTTGGTTTTTTTGCGCTGAAGCCTCTGGGATTACTGTAATACAAATAAATAATACTATGCCTATAACAGAGGTATTATGTGAAATGAGCTGAGATTTTGTATATGAGCCATTAGATGTGTGGGATAAGATGAATTCATTAAATTTAAAAACATAAACATATAGAATGTCAGTACACTCTTAGTCTCTTACATCATACTGAGCATATATAAACTTACAGGCTTACATATATTATACATGTTCAGCCTGTTATATAAAGTGGATCTAAAACGCATTGTATTAAATGAAGTGTGTTCTCTAGTAGCATGCACATTATAGGCATTCAGCAAATAATAAATAAAATTGAAATAGCATAAAAATTAAAATGGACTATATTCATCACTTCCTAACCACAATCTTTAGTGACATTAGCAAAAAACAAACAGGGTCAAAGGTATGTCAGCCTTGCATTCCAGAGGTAGGGATAACTGGAGTTCATTGACTCGTATCTGAAAAGCTTTGAAGCCCCTAGAACAGCCATTGCATTAGCACAGCCTGCAGGTTCAGGCTCAAAAGCCTTCCTCCAAGCTGATCCCAGGTGAATGCCCAGCAATCAAATCACATATCACCTGAGCTATAACATATTGGTAAAACAAAGCATTAAACAAATTTATTTAAAGCTAGGTGGTACACGTCTGTTTACAGTGGTGCTGGGCCTCTGGATTACTGTATAAACAAGGTCCGAAATATCATCCTCAGTATCTTTTATCACAAAAGGAATATTTAGTCTTTTGACAATGTGAATCCTGCAATACTACGTCTATGACTTGGTTTGCTGCCTCTGAAGTATGTACTTCATGAGCAAAGTGAACTAGAAAAGATCCTGGTCAAGCAAGATACACAGAACCTTTTACTTAGTCTTGCATGTTCTGATTTGGTACCAGCATTGTCCCTGCTTTGGAAAATTTGTCCCCTACCAGCCACGACAACAGGATGCACAATAAAAACCTGTGTTTACAAATCTTGCATGCAAATGATTATGGAACAGCCATGATATGCAGCAATTTAAATTTGTTGACAGAGTTGCTAAGAAACAAACCTTTTGATTCTGTGAAACCCTTTTTGATACAGCTCCACTCTCTGACAGTTGAAGTTAGTGAACAAGAGTGAGGGCTCTTTAAAAGAGGAATTTCTGACATTTGCTATGTTTTCAGAGGCTGTAACATAACATTGAATATTCCTTCAGTGTCAGTTTTGTTCAGTAGCAGAGTGTCTGATTCCATATATATTTAAACTATCTTATATTTCAAAAATTGGCTTCAGCATTTCAGTACTACCTTCTCCCACTCTCATGCACAATTGTTTTGCAAAGAATTGTGATCTTTACATGCTCCCCTGCCAAATACCTTGTAAGTTTCTATATTTTTTCCAATCTATTCTTTAAACATCCTATCTCCAGGGCATTTTCACAAAGGACCCCATAGAATCTTATTCAGATATCAACAGTAAAATACACCATTATTTTGACATTCCAGTGTTATG
>VYZR01084888.1:18005-32798 GCA_013400675.1 Oxylabes madagascariensis
AAAAAAAAAAAAAAAAAAAAAAAGGTAGAAGACAGTAACAGTTCTAGGAGAAACTCTTGAATCATTTAGTCCAGTTTTCTGAACTAGACAAAGCACCTTGCTGTGTATTTACATTTGACTTTTAGTTAACTCTTGGATGTTTGCAACATCTCAGCAGTCAGGGAGACCTTGTGAAGCTGTTTCCCTCCACTTCCTAGCCTCCTGTAAGATGCGAAAAAATGATCTGCAAATTTTTTGTGGGTTTTTTTTTTTCCTGATAGCTTCTAATCAGTATGAAATGTGAAAATACCATTTCTTCTAAACAATAATATATTTGATTGTATATAACTTGTATTTTCATATGCTTATTCCAGATCAAAGTATAAGAAACAATACATATGTTGTCTCTGGAAGGGGCAGAGTTTCTCTGGAATAATACTACTTCTGTTGACTTTTTAAGGGGCTCTGTTCTGGTGGTATCCAGCAAAATAATGTGCTTCTTTGATTTCTTTTCCTCCATGTCTTCCCTTCAAATTAAACCAAAACAAATTTTGCCAGACCTCTTCCCTTGAGAGGAAGGCTACAATATGTATCTCTGCCAGCCAAACAGCTAATTCCCTGTTTCATTTCCTGAAAACATCTAAATGGGGCTGAACTGCTGGGTGTCTGGACTCCTCCCTGCTGTCTGTATTGTATATATTATCTTAGACACTGTTCAGAAAACTATCTATAAGAGCAACAGCAGCTGTGACCAGCCACATGGTAAGTATATTAAAAGTTCATCCTTCCTCCCACAAACATAATTTAAGTTTGTTTAATATTATAATATTTGAAAGAAAGCCAGTCTTGTTTAATATTGTAATATTTGAAAGAAATCCAGTCTGTATATTTTTATGACCAAGCAGAGTTTGAAGGAATGGATATGTTGCTAGTTCAGAATGCTCCTAGGGTCTTGGACCCTTTGACTTTTGCCGGGAACTAACGTGATGTTTCAGTTTCAGAACTTGCACATTTTGAGTAGCAGGGAAAATATAAAGGGGTCTTGAAAACACTTGTGTGGTAGCAGCCATCATCATAGACCAGATCCCAAAGGGCAGATTTGCATTGCACTTGCCACCTTAGTCTTTGTGTTGCTGAATGTCTGATCAGCCAAATCAAAGCTTCTCTATAGAGAAACTCTGTTCTCTAAGAAGGGTTCTTTGGTATATTTATTAGTGCAAACTATCTGTTCCACTCTGACAGAAATTTTATAGTAATGTCTTTCTTAACATTGTTCTACTTTTGCACATCTTTTTATGATCTTGCACATTTTTCCCTCTTTAGCCTTTATGCTGAAAAATGCTAAAACAATACTTATCATACATTTAAATGGACTTTGCCTGCTTCTTATTAAGATGAAATCTTTGTTTTTCAGTAAAATCTGTAGATCTGTTTGGAAAAGTCTTTTTTCAAGGAGACAAAAGTGTCATTGGAAAGGTAACGTAATATTCTAGTTTGTTTCAGAAGTCACTCTTCCTTGAAGGCTAATCCAGCTGAGAAAATCTCTGGTACCATCCTTTACCTTCAGTGTTGTGAAAATGCAAGGGATTTCCATGCCGTGGCCGCCTGAACTAGGATGGTGCTGAGAAGGTCTAGGCAGAATGTCTCTGTGGGTCCACATCTTAAACGAATGGCAGAGTAAGAATAACAATAACAGTAACAACAACAACAAGAACAACAATAATAATAGTCAATACATCTTAAATACAAAAGCAGTAGCTGCTCAGGTCTCTGATTTACATACATGAAAACAGAAGCAAAAACTCTGCCTGCATGTATCCTTCAGTGGATCTGTCCTTCCATGGACAGATGGTACTAGAGCACAGTCTTACTAACTCTGAGCTTAATATCCCATACTTATCTACAGCATCTCTGAAGGAAAGAGTTCTTTTAAACACAAAATGTTAGAGAAGTCAGAATTTAATAACAGTAAGCAATATAAGGTATTTCTATACTTCCACTTTTATCTTGTACTCTACATGTAAGGCTATTAAAACCTGTGATGATTTTATATCCTATAATGTGCAACCACATCCAGTAGGACTTGGTAGTTAATGACAATGGCACTAGCTGATGGGATCTAATTCAAGGCTAAGCTTCAGAGTTGGGTGGTTCCTGGAAGAATCTTCTTTTGGGGTTGGGTTGTGTGAATTCAACTCCTTGCCCATTTAACTGTGCAGAGCTCCAGAAGCAGCAAGACATCCCTGTTTTAGTTTGCACATATTTAATTTATTAGCCCAATGAATCTAGTGTCTTTGTAATCTACTGTACTGGTGCTCCATGAGGCAGTCTGGGCTACCAGCTACCAGAAAACATTAATGAATGGCAGCTGTGCATACAGCAGGGAATAGATAGAGCAAAGGGGAAGATCTTCTGGGCATCCCTGAGCAAAGTGTACTGGTGAGTGCAATTTAAGTCTCCTTTTCCTTTGTCCTCCCTCTCGTCCTGCACAAGCCCTGCCTGCAGAAGGCCATATTTCCATTCTGGCTTGAGGCAGCTCTTTCCACTTGTGTAGGTAGCCAGCTTGCTTCTCCATCAGGAGGACACATGGCTAATTTGACTCTTCTGTGTAAAACATCAGTAAGACATTAAGCAAAACATCTTAATTAGCAGCAAAAAAGGAATTTTTATTCCATACAATTTTGGAAGTGAACATCGCACCAAAGGTGAAAAAATTGGAACATAATACTGAAAGAATTTTGAAAGTATTATCTGCTTCCAATATTAATAGTACTCATGGAAATACTAATATTTTATCTAATGACCGTGACACCAATAGTAGGCAGGTAGCAATGAAGTTTGCCTATGAGATAAAGCTGTGAAACATTGTCAATATAGCTGAAGTTAGAGACAACACAGAAGGTGAATTGGATAGTCTTGGGGGCGAGAATAACACTAGATCATGCCCTTGCATACTGATAGTAAGTATTTCTCTTATGAGCTGGGACTCAATCCATTTGAAATGATGACTAGGAAGAGGCCTGGCCTGTGCTGCTTGTTCCTGACACAGCTGAACTCTCAGTGCTATTTAACTCTGCTTTTGGCTCTTGCCATTTTAAAAGGCACCCTGACAGCTGATAGAGTAGGAGCATAGGTCAGCGGGCTCCCTGCTGTGTGTGTCACAGCTCTCAGTAGGCTGCAGAAGGTGAGTGGTAGTGTATTAGTGACCTGCTGGCATTCGTCGTCACTGAATTCATCTTCACTCATTACATTCAGGGGAGAAAGGAGGTCCTTATCATTCCAAGGAGGAAGCAGACTTTCTACATGGCCTGTGTTGTTTCTATTTTGCGTGGCTTGAGAAATTGGCTCGTTGAACTTTTAATCTGAGGTAATATTTTAAATTTAGTAATATTAAAGATATTTCTTCTTTAAAATGCCCTCTATTTTTTTCTTAGTAGCCCTTTCTTTAGTAGCCCTTTCTCCAATATAACATGATGAAGGCTGGTTTTGAGAAAAGGGCCATGGTCAAGAGGAGAGGAATACCATGTGCAAAGCAGAATTGGATAAACCTGCCTGTCTGATTCCAAGATGTGTCTCATGGGGCAGTCTTATGATCCTTAGCATAGCTACTGATGCTTGTCCTGAAGAAAGATAATCCATTATGATCTTTCCTGACCAAATATCTACAATCCCTTTCTGTAGTTGAAAATCTTCCTTACCAGCCCACCTTCAAGTATATCTCTGCAGAAGGGCATAAATCCCAGCAGGACTCCCTTATCACATGGCATTAACTGATGTGATGCTGTCATTTCCGATATGTGTGACTTCTTGCCTCCAACCCCCATGCTGAGATCTCGTGTTCCTTTTTTCCCTAGGGTCATGCTGTACACAGAGTCCCCACTGTGGCTTTGCTCTGGTGGGTCAAGGGAAACATGAGATGACAATTTGCCCTTTCCTATAAATGGTTAAATGTAGAGAAGAAAAAAATGAGAGGTGTTTGTAGATTTCTTCTTCAGGGCCGAATTTATAAATCAGGGAAAAATGTAAAGACGGACCCTCTCCAGGGCTTTTGACATCCTGTATCTTTAAGAGAGGAGTAGCAGGGTGGCATCTTACAGGCTCTGTAACTGTCCCAGATTTTAGCTGTTTTCTTCTGAATAGCAAATATGTGATTCAAAGAGTGCAAAAGATTATTGTATTTTTCCAGTAGCAACACTGAAAAAATGTCATGTACATATAAGATCCAGCATCCATGTAGGTTGTTGGTGTTTTCTGCAACTTTTTGTAAGTTTGGGGAAAACTTAATAAGTACTGTTTCTCTTTCTTTCTTTAAAAAAGACAGGGAGAGAAAGCCTGCATTTTGTGCCATTTCCCAAGAGGCTTTTTATCTGTTTAAACCAACTAGGGATTTTTCACATATTGACATAAGCATTCATTTGCTAATTTGCTGGACATTAAACTGCACAGCATTCTTGAATGAGACTGGAATACTTGGGTACTTAGTGCTGCTCAGACCCCGCATCATTCCCAGTACACATATGGTTTTCCTCCTCTATCTCCTAGATAAAAGTCACTGTTTGATCGCCTTAAGGAAAAGAATGAGTTAAATGGACCAATATTCTAGCCTTGGCTCTAAAACTGGGCCTTTTCAGAAACTCCTCAGCACCTGCAGCAGCTAGGTCATTTGCACATACATAAATAAATAAATTAACAATGAATAAATAATTTAATCCCACCACACAATGCCACCTTGCAGATCTGATCCTTTGCTCCCAGTGAATTTGTCCATTCCTAATTCTTTTTGATAAAGTCCTCAGATACTTGCTGACTGTCAGTCTAATTTTCTTATTGTTTTCGCTTGATTAGTTCTGTATGACCTAAGGTCGCCCTTAAAATCCACATCTCTCGTGAAGACTCCGAAAGGCCTTCTTTTTTTCAAAGGGATGGAAAGTGCCTGCCATTTCTCCGGACAAAAGCCTGGAAGGTTTTCAGTTATTAGCCTCCTGAAGCAGCCCTTTGGCTCACCCAAGCGCAAAAAAAACTCATTAGGGGGCACCTTTCTTTCTGGCTTCTTTATCTGATGCATGTAGGGTTTACGTGTTTCAAGATTTGCAGGTCTTGGATGAATTTGGATAGCTTCGCTTTTAACCCTGCTGGACTGTGGTTATGCCCACCACAGACATTTGCCTCAGCTCCATGCCCTTAACCACCTGGAGGTGCTTCATCTTTCTGAAAGCTGCTTAGCACCTGCTTTGTGGTGCTGCGGTACTGGGAAGGCACGCTCGTGCACGGGGTGGGTGGAAAGGCAGGCACGCCTGCCAACACATTATTTCTGGGCATCTTGCCCTTCAGAGGGCATGTGCAAAGCTGCCAGCTCCTGCATGCACTTGAGCTGCCAGAACTTATTAATCAGAGCAGCATCTGATCTGCTGTGCTTAAACAGTGCTGCCCAGCAACACCACACCTATGGTTACCTTTTAAGAATTAACAGCACTGGAAATTGTACTGGCAGGTATCACAGTGACAAATGTTGCTCACTTGCCTGAGCTCTGGTATTTTGTTAAGGAGTGACCTCATGACTGAAGAAAGAGTTAGGACCAAACTGATTGTTTCTCTTTCATAAAGGGGCTGCCTAGTGTCTTTGGCGAGAGACCTCAGTTCAGGCTGGGGTCTAAAGAGGAGAATGATTCACAGAAATAGAAGGAAAATAAGCAGATCCGAAAAATGTAGAAGCCAGGAAGATAAGCCAGGGCAGATACAGAAAAGCAGGTGTCTTGCTCCTGCAATGCTACTTCTTTTGGTCCTGAAGAACAGCTTGTCTTCCACTGGGTTAGAGCTGATGGATCCCTCTGGGTTAAAATTCAGTAGAAAAGCTCAGGGCCGCAGCTGAGGTCCTACTTCCAAGCATGCAGGGTGGCAGTTTTGTAGTCGTTAATCTTTGTCCTGGCATTTTCAGGGACAGAGTCCTTGTTAGGTTGGAAGACTATACCATTATGACCACTATTTTTTTCTAGACCTGCCAGCTCCTATGATGTCTCTGCAGTATCGACACTTAACTTCAATCTAGTTTTCCTCTGCAATCTGGTCCCTCTGAAATCTGAATGAGGCAGCATTCAGTAGAGTAAAGGAAGTCATGTGCATAAGGCTGAACTTATAAGCAGAACCTTGCAGGGTCAAGACTGCATTATCAACAATGCATAATATGCATTATTTTTTCTACTGGCATAAATTTTGAGCTGTGATTAGTTGGATATAGTGTCAAATAGCATGGCAACTATGTGACCTGCTCCATAGTACAAAATAATAGTTACATTATGGTCTGAAGAATGGCAGAAACAAGGAGAAATGAGAAATTAGAGAAGAATTTGGAACTGCAACCTAGCAGTAATCATGGAATCATTAAATGGTTTAGTGTGAAAGAACATTAAAGATCGTCTAGTTAATCTTTACTTGGGGTCCTCTATCAGGGTCCTGCTTGCTCTTTCTAATCTGTCAACTGATTAATCTTATCTCCTAGAAAACTTCAGGATCATAGTGGGTCCTGGAATACATCATTGAGACCACATAGAAATTGTGATATTGTGCTATATTGAATCTGTAGAGGCCTCTGAAGGCACTAGAAGACAACCCACAAGGAGAAATTGTATCAGGATGATAACAGGAAGGGTCTTCTTTATCTTTTTTTGCATTGGTTTCTTTTTCTGCCTCAAGCTATGCAGGAGCATTTTAAGCTTACAGAAGAAACACTATGCAGTGACAAAGGAGTTTGGAGATTGCGATGAAGTTAGCTCTCAGTGTCTCCCTCAGGAGACCATGTATCTTATGCTGAAGTAGTAAGACAATACAGCCTTGGGAATGATGGTGACAATAAGGCTGAACCATGACGAGTGGTGGCATCCCTGGAGATCCATTATTATCCCTCATTCATAGGATCTGAGTAAGAATCATTTAGCAGTCTGGTGTCTGTTAGCATGTTAACCATGATCCTTAGAAAAATTTCTGAAGTCATCAATGACTTTGCTGGGAGTTTGCCAGATAAGTACACAGTTATTTGGCTAATAATTAGAATAACTTCCTCTTTTTCTTCAAAACGGTCTATTGTTGGGGCTGTCCTGTACAGGGCCAGGAGCTGGACTTTGACGATCCTTGTATGTCCCTTCCAATTCAGGATAGTTTATGATTCTATAATTTAGTGTCCTTACATTCTGTTTAAAGTCTGATTATAATCATGACATGTTCTTTTAGAGTATGGAGGGAAGGTTTGACAACCAGTCTGAAATAGCACTGGAAATCTAGTTATAGGGACGACACATTGGGTTTTCAGGATTTTGTGAGACATTTGGCTACTTCTTGAACTCGGCATATTTTCTCACTCTGAAAAGGAGCTGATAATTTAAGATTATGAACAAGCTCAGCTGTGATTCTGACATGCTGGCAGTCAGGTGTGGGCAAATATAATTTATTTTAGTAGGGAAAAAATGGTGGTTGTGAAACTGTGTTCTAACATAGTGCACTGTTCCAAAAATGGAAAGCAACTGGATGAGTAAGGGGTTTGGCACCAAAATAGCACCTTGTCTAAGCATAATCTTTCTTTTTAAAATGCACAAAGCACAAGCTTCAGCATCAAAACTGGTTGCTGAAGAATTCTAAATAATAATAAATTCTTTTCCTAAAGATGGGTTTAAAGATTGGCTATGCTATGATGTACCTATTTGTAATGTAATGCCAGTTCCTAAGTACACTTACGAGAACACAGCATTATTCACTTCACTCATGTTAGCAGCCAAAGCTGGTAAAATTTCAGTGACTGTAATTAAGGAAAGGGAGAGGAGAGGAGAGGAGAGGAGAGGAGAGGAGAGGAGGAGAATTTTTATCCATTTAAAGCAAAGGAAAGCAAAATTCTCCCCTAGTATGCATGTGGTTAATAATATAAATTTTCTTATTTTACATGTAGATGTTTTATACGTAGAGTCCTTGAAGCCCTTTGTTTCATGGTGGCAAAGGTGGCAGGGGAATTACGTGGCTGTAATTATGCAGACAATTTGGAGCTAAACCATTGCTGTGAAGGGGCTCAAGCTTGACATTTTAACAAGCAGATTATGGAGAAAGGACAGTGGCCTTCAGTGGATGGCTAACAAGTTTGTCTGAAACAGTGCTTGCTGGAGGGAAATGGTAAATAACTCATTCTTCCCTACATAAAATTCTTTCCACCTGGTCTATAGTACATGCAACTAGTATGTTAAAAGTATCTGTCAACGGCACAGCTGTTTCAGTTCAGTGGCTGGACTTGTTACACCTTCTGACTGTGTAACAGGCACACAAAAACCAGGATTTGGGGGTTTTTAAATTAAATTCAATATCTTAGCATGGAAATGTCTAGCCTCTTTGAAATATCTGAGCAGATAAATTAGGCTACTTGCCAGGCAACAATGAGGCTGGGATCAGTTGCCCTGATTTTTTCCCCTACTTGTATATCTGACCTATTGATCCCAGATTCCCTCAAAATTCAAAGGGGAAAGATATATATTCCAAGGAAAATGTACTTATTTTTTAAGGGAGAAAATAAAATCAGTCTGATAAATTATCCTCAGGAGCTGCCTGTTCCTCCCTCTTGACTAGAAAGATTGCTTAGAATGATTAATTCATTCTCAGACCTTTTCCTTTGAGACAGCTAACAGTTTTATGTCAGATGGTCATAAATTTCAGTATGTTGTTCTATTATCACACCACTGAAAAGATTTTTCCTTTGTGATATGGTCTTGTTTTATAACAAAGTAATTTTTCCAAGTACATGAATAAAAAAGTCCAGTTGGTCCCATCCCATCCTTCTATTTTCATCTGGTAAAGAATGAAACCTGCCAGCACTTTGCCTGTGCATTTGTGGACCTATGTCCTCATCTTATGTCCTGGCCAGCTATGATTGGATGCTCAAAGGCATTCTGTGCCCTATCAAATTTTTGTCATTTTCCTGAAATAAAGAAAGCTTAGGGTTTTTTCTGTTTGCAGTTACAATGCCTGGAAAACTTTTTGAAAGGCCTTTAGGAAGCTGGATGCTGGCAGCAGGAGTTACCTCTCTGTTCCAGAACTCTAGTCTCAAAATCCCTGTAACTTCCTGCTAAAACAGGAAGAAGTTTATCATTCTCTCTCTATTTGATCTTAGTCTGAAAAGGCAAATTGATTATAAATCTTCTTTGGAAGAGCTTCATAAAAAGCTGGCCAAATACAGCCCCAAAACCC
This sequence comes from Oxylabes madagascariensis, assembly GCA_013400675.1. Lineage (NCBI taxonomy): Eukaryota > Metazoa > Chordata > Aves > Passeriformes > Timaliidae > Oxylabes > Oxylabes madagascariensis. The sequence continues at coordinate 27,201 of VYZR01084888.1, forward strand.
CTTTGCAAAACTGCTATAAATTAAGATGGGATATTTCCATGACTAGGAGAACAGCGCTTGTGTTCTTCGAGCTGCCTGTCCTTCTAGCTACTTCATACGCTTCTCCTAGGGCTGCACATTTTTTGCCTACTTGTTGTTTGCCATATCCAGTAGTGTAAGCTGCTTTGTTGAAGAGGTGGTAGAAGCTCTTTCCAGGAGCATAAAGCAAAGCTGACTGTAACAGTTGCTAATTGTGTGTAACATACAACAGACTAAGAAAATCAAGGAAAATTCTGCCCCTCTGCTCTGGTGAGACGCCACCTGGAGTGCTACATCCAGTTCTGGGGTCCTTAGCACAGGAAGGAGATGAACCTGTTGCAGCGAGTCCAGCGCTGGGGGGACACCAAGTTACAGAAATGGAGCAACCTTTCCTATGGGGAGAGGCTGAGAATTGGGATTTTTCAGCCTGGGAAAGAGAAGGCTTTGGGGCATCCTAATTGTGGCCTTCCAGTACCTGAAGGAAGCCTACAAAATGATGAGGAGACACTATTTACAAGGGCATGTGGTGACATGAGAAAGAGGAATGGCTTAAAACTGAGTGTACGTTTAGATTGGATATTCGAAAGAAACTCTTTACTGAGAGGGTGGTGAGGCACCGAAACAGGTTGCCCAGAGAAGTTGTGGATACCCCATCCCTGGANGATGAACCTGTTGCAGCGAGTCCAGCGCTGGGGGGACACCAAGTTACAGAAATGGAGCAACCTTTCCTATGGGGAGAGGCTGAGAATTGGGATTTTTCAGCCTGGGAAAGAGAAGGCTTTGGGGCATCCTAATTGTGGCCTTCCAGTACCTGAAGGAAGCCTACAAAATGATGAGGAGACACTATTTACAAGGGCATGTGGTGACATGAGAAAGAGGAATGGCTTAAAACTGAGTGTACGTTTAGATTGGATATTCGAAAGAAACTCTTTACTGAGAGGGTGGTGAGGCACCGAAACAGGTTGCCCAGAGAAGTTGTGGATACCCCATCCCTGGAGGTCTTCAATGCCAGGCTGGCTGGAGGTCTGAGCAGCCTGATCTTATAGTGGAAGGTGTCCCTGCCCATGACAGGGAGGTTGGAACTAGGTGATCTTTAAGGTCCCTTCTAATCCAAATCATTCTATGATTCTATATTATTTTCCTGGAAAGAAGATGCAAAGCTGTAGCATGGAAAGTTGTAAATAGCTTTTGAGAAGATGTAATATTTGGTGAAGAACAGCATGCCATGTTGCCACTTGGAACCTCCCCACCATGGAAAGATATTTTGACCTCACAGAGTTGGACTAGCTCCTCCATATGCACACAGAGGGAGGCTGGCCTTTCCTTTAAGTGTATATTGTTGTGCCTAGTTGCAGCATTTTTTTCTTGAAGGAATATTTTTTGCACTGAGTACCAGAGGTGGAAGGACCTGTTCTGTACATGACTTCACTTTCATGATCAGCGTAATTGTGTGTTTAAGACAAGATTAGGTTATTTTCTTCCCATACATCTTTATAAACATGTGACTGCATAGTTGAACTAATAAAATGAGCATGAGGAACCACTGAAATATGTATTGCTTACCTATTTCTCAATCTCTCTGATGATGTGACTCCACCATGTCTTCTTCTTCTGGAAGCAATTAAAGCTTCATGGATGTCCAGGAAACTGCCACCTGCACTAGCTAAGCATATATGTACAGTATATGCATATAGGTAACAAGCATGTAGGAGTCCTTGTTTGCTTTAACATACTCTGTTTTCTCCAGATAGTGTCTTGTAAACAGTAGTACCTTTATTGTAATTGTACTAGTTTTCCTAGATCTTTGCTGTCTAGCAGGTTTTGACATTATGCAGTGAATTATGTGCTCTCATTCATACTTTTTTCCCATTACGTTATTGCCTTTTCCAGACATCAAAGAGAATTTACAATAATAATTGCAATTACAATTATTACAGCAATAATTGTTACAATTATTTCAGTAATAAAACTCGAAGAATAGTTTTTTTCTCATTTCTTTAAGAGATGAGAAGGTACTGTATGAAAAAAAAGTTTGTGGCTTAGAAAGATTACTACTACATCCTATGGTAAAAAGGCATTTTGTAATGAAATATGAAAGACTCAGGTTATATTGATTTCCTTAAAACATTCTAATATATAATTGTGTTGGATGGGATACATACTGTCTCGGGGTTTCCTGAGGTTCTTGAAGTTTGGTAGTCTGTTCTCAGTGAATGTCTTGAGATCAACCTCCCCCCAGCAGACTACTGTCTGATCGCTCCTTTGAAAGGTTGAACCATCACATAGTGGTTCCTTCAAAGAACACAGAAATTGCTTTGTAGGGGCAGAGTGGTTATGAGAAAGAGGAACACAGTTTTTAGCATTCATCCTTGAGAATTCAACTTCCTAGAAGAATATCTAAGCCTCAGACTAGGAACTGAGGGCAGAGCGGTGGAGGTACAGGCTGTTGAATCACAATGAAGGCACTTTCTGCCATGATCCTGGTCTTAAGGATTCCAGCTGGACTGTGCCCTACTCTAAATACCTGCACCCTTTATGGGACTGAAAGCATAATTTTGGTGCTGGACTTCACAAGAGGTGGAGATGAGCTCAGAGCTCATGCACTGCCTTGTTTCCACTAAGCTACAAGGAGACCAATATTCTCTAAACGAAGTACTACAGGGTGAGCTGGTGTAAATCCTTCTGCATGCTCTGGGTTAAGCCCTCAGCAGGGGTAAAAATAACTTCATCATGCTCACCAAAAGCATAAGACCTGAGTCACAGACCCTGTAATGAATTCCCTGTTTGCTTGAAGGACTCCCTTGTTTGAAGGCCATTTTTTAAATTACATAATCATTATGTAGAGTCGGACTGCACTTGGAGGCGTTGTATTCTTATAGTAATTAAAAATTAAATTGCCTTTAACTTTTCAGAGCATACATGCTAGAGTTTAGATTTCCTGTTAGCAAAAGTGAGTTTTTTCAGCCTAATTAATTGTATTACTTCTGATGAAACATAATGCACATTTCAGTTGCTGTAGCTTGAAGACGAATGTTAAGCAATCTCTTTCCTAAGTTTAATACTTTTTAATTTAATAAATTTCCTAATTTAATATTCTGAGTTTGAATCTTACAAACTACTCCTCTTTCTTGCTATGTTGTGTTTCATCCAATAGTCTTCAATGTTGCTTTTTCTCATCTTTTAAAATGAGTTTTGTTTTTTTTAATATGCCACTCTATATGCAGTATGTTACATGTGTAGGTATCCAAGTTTTAACCTTACATACATGTTAAAATGACTTTTCTTGTACTTCTTTCTATAATCACTTTTCTCTTCAAGAGAATTCAGTGTTCTTTTCCTGAAACAGCCTTTATGCACTATGCAGGAAAGTTTGCTAGAAATAGACATGATGATGTGAGACTCACCCAAGGCAGGAGGCAAATCTGTGAGATCAGATGCTACATCTCAACAAATATGAAACTGTTGACTGGAGGGTTTCTTTCCGAAAGTCTGCCTTTGCAAAAGGGTTGCTGGACAAGCCTGCAGTTGCTTCAGTAGCATGTGTCTAATACGCAGACTGTTCCACAGGCAAACAGAAGGTTTCCTCCTCCTTATAATTGATTCAATTTATAGTGGAAAAACAACCCCCCTGGACTTCTAGGCACTATTTAATTCTCTCTAAGAATGTGGCAGAAGGGCAGGAAGCTGATCTGATTGGGGTGATCATAGTACCCTGGCACCTAAGACCCCCTGCTCTCCTAAGCACTTCTGGCATGACCCTGGTCAAATCATGCAGACTACTCTGGGGTACCTTTGAGCCTGAGGAATAGCAGCAGCATTCCATGGAGCAGTGATGCCACAAGACTTATAAACTGGCAGGATCTTCACCATGGGAAAGGGATCATATCCATACCACTAGGAAGTCAATTATTGTGTGCATCTTTAGGGAACAGATCTGTAATTAAGAGCCTTGGTTGGTGCAGTTCCTCCTCTTTCCTCAGTTGCTTCTTTCAAAATGATGGCTCAGTCCCTATAGGTGTTCTGATGCAGCTCTTTGTGGTCCAGTGCTGCAAGCAGGGTCACGGACCCAAAGTACAATAAAAATACTCTTTCCTAGTTAGCTACTGACCTGATTGATGTGATGCCACGAGAATGACCGTGCTGTCCTGAATTTGGGGACTTTGTTCAGTGGTATCAGCTCTGTTTCCAAGGCTGGAAACTCCACAATGTGGCACTACCAGCAAAGACCCTAGGTCTTTGAATAATGCATTTAGACTGGTGCAAAACCAGTGTGTTTTCACTGATCTGTGTTGTATATGCTCAAAGTCCATGAATATTTTTTACTTATTTAAATAGTAAAAGTGAGATGATAGAATTTCCTCCAGGCTTTGCCTGTTACCTATTGAAAACATGAAGCTTTAAGATGGAGAGTTTATGCACAGGCTACTTATATCTCTTTGATCTAATTGGTGAAGCTTTATTTAAATAATAATGCAAATAAATCCTTGGGATAAATTAGGGAGTTTGAGATGTTTTCAATAATGCAATATTACAAAAATCAACATAAACTCTTCTACTGTCTGAGTAAATAGCAAGAGAGAGTCAGTATCAGATGCAGAACTGTAAATTCACATTTTGCTGTCCTTTGATCCCAACATGATTATTTGCTGTCAACATAAAGAAATTACTGAGGTGTGACCATGCTGTACAACTGTTTTCTGGGGTGAGAAGAATTGCAGTACATGTAGGACATGGAATGTGTGAGGAAAAGAGGAATTCTGATAGCAGGGAGAGGAGGTGGAAAAGAGGGCATGAAAGGCGTGGGAAAGGAAGGCAAGGCAGATTGTGTCAAAAGAGATGTGAAAGTCTAAGAAGGAGAAAGATGCTAGCTGAAGGAAAGGAATAGGACATGATGGAGCCAATCACTCACCATTAAGATTTTTAGCCAAGCAGGTGCATAACACAAAATCAAGTATTTTGGGGGCTTTGGGAATTAAAGTAGTTTATTTTCAGGAACAACCCCTCTCTATTCATTTCCTGTGCTAGCTGCTGCCAGGCACCAGTAAATGGCACTCCTATGCCAGGCGATGAGCATTGCCAGCCCAGACGGACACCTCACCTGGGACCAGGTACAGCCGTTAACAGGCCCAGCACAGGTGTCATCCAGTTCCTACCTGCTCCCACCAAAGTTGCAGGATGATGCTCATGGCAGAGCTAAAATAATTCCAAGGGGGTGAAAAGGCCAAAAATCTCTGTCCTATAGAAATGTAAAATAAAATCAAGACAAATTAGCTGAAGCTCTGTCAAAAGACATTGGGTGTCTGTCCCAAGGGAGCTCTGTACCCCACTGCCTATGCAGACCCACCTCTGTGTACAGAACATGGTGCACAGGTGTGGATCTGAGCTGGGAATACAGCTCAGCTCCCATGCCTGGTACAGCTGATTTTAGCAAATTCCAAAATAATTTTGGGGCCAAAAGCAGGGGTTGAGCTCAGAGCCCTGAAAGAGTGGAGGGAGGGGAGACTTTTATCCTAAAGTCATTGTTAAGCCAAAGAGGGGTTTATCCTCCACAGCTAAATGAAAATGAAAAGAAAAAGAAAA
>VYZR01084889.1:13467-29153 GCA_013400675.1 Oxylabes madagascariensis
GTCACAGCCTCCAGGAAAGTATGAGCAGGTATATGATCTTTTACTTGCAACCCTGGACAATCTTTTGGTAACCTTATGTGGGTGCCAAGACCTCACTGTTTTTTCTGGCAGTACACCTAGCTGCAAACTGACCAGAAATTAGTCCTCAGTATTTTAAGGGGATTAGTCCTAAGTATTTTAACAGCAAATCTTCTCCAATAACTAGAAAAAGCATTTTATTCTTTGGTCAATAAATATTTTCAAGCACTGCAAAAGCTAAACAAGAGAGCTCCTAAGGTTTGGAAATACTAAGCCCTAATTGATTAAAATTAAGCATTTATAATGAAAGAACTGATTGTCTCATTCACACCTCAGAGTCCTGCAGTATTTCATGAGATATTTGAGGGATGCAGGTTTTAAATGAAAATACAACATTTTTAATGCAAAATTCAACACAGTAGTTGCAGCTAAGAAGTCTGAACTAGCGAAGTAGGCATTCTCCCTTTCTCTCATTTTATTTATAAATCCATATTCTCTCTGGTGGGTCAGGTTTTGTTTTAATGCATTTGAATATTGTGGCACATCACAAACATTATAAGATGGGGCTTAACTGCTAGAATGGAAGAATGTTGATTTTATGCCATGCCTTGCGATAAATGTGCCTTTGTGTAAAGCAGTAAAAATTGGTAGAGATGGGATACAAGTAGCAGTAAAAAGAAAAATGTTGAGACTCTTTTAAAATACATCCTGCAGTTTAGCTATAAAGCTCCTTATTTTTAGAAAACCAGTAGAATTGTTCAGGCTCTGCCCCTGCAGTTTCAATAGCAGTCTAGTGCTTTAAAACCCTGACCTTGAAAAGAAAGCGTTTACATTGTAAATGTACTGGCAGTATGGAGACTATTCTATGACTGAGTATCCAACTGCGGCAAAAAGTTCAGAAGCAGGTTTTCTTTCTTCTGAAAGGCCTAATCCATGGGGCTTTTTTAGTGGTAAAAGCACTTCGCACTAATTGTGACTTACTTCTAGCAGTGAACCTGTATAATTCTCAAATTTCACACAGCCAATTAATTCCCATGAATACCAGGAATCACAGACTTTGATAGGTTTCAATATACAGCATTTTTTGATGCTTAGATTTTCTGCAAACATAGGGGACATCTCAAAGCTGGTTCTTGTGTCTAAAATGAAGTATGGTTTCATAGCTTGGGATCACATACCAGTTTATGATGACCAGAGAGAGTACTTAAAGGATAAGCAGAAAACAATCTGTGGAGGTGCCACAGGGATGTAGTGTGGCACTGGAGGGATGTGCAGCCTCCCTGCTCTTGGGCTGCCTGTCAGAGGAAGGAGGATGGAGAAGAGACAATGAGCAACTGCAGGGACCCCCTTCATTGAGTCCGATTCATGGCAAATCCTTTGTAAAATGTCTCAACTTCAAGAACCTCCGTGAAAAAGGCTCACTTGCCCCCACTGCTCACAAAGTTAACAGGTTCTCAGCTCGGCTCTTAAGACCCTGGTCACAACCCTATGGGTATAGAGAAACCTCTCTCTTGCTTCCAGAGCACAGATTTACCAATTTTATTGTGGATGAAAAATGAGCACACCTCTCCAAACTTACAATTCTCATCCTTTAAAAACAGGTTGAGTGTTCTGAGCATTAATAAACAAATCTGTTAATTTGGGCTAAAATTAAACTGGTTATTTAAAGAAATTTAACATCTGTTCTTTGACCTGAATAATCTTAAAAGTGCAGACTCTCTCAACTCTCCATGTATTTAAAATTAATCAAAAACTTTTGCACAAGCTGTACCATATAAAAATAGTTTGTATGTAAGATAAGTTGCTAATTATTGTTTTATCTAATTGTTGTAAATATGCAGGATGCAAAGAGGGTCAGGTCAACAGTTAACCCCTACGAGGAGCTACTTCAGCCAGTCTCCACCCTCCTCTACAGCTCATCTTCACCAAAAAAGTCTGCAAAATATGAGAGGGATTCAGTTCTAGGAGATCATGTCAAGTCTCTGGTAGTAGTATATTTTTTTGCACCAGTCTCACTGGCTAAAGCTGACATTAATGACTGAAAGGTCTGTTCATGTCATTGTTGCCTCAACTCAACAAGAAATTGTAAAAGCCCTGTCAGGAAAACTGGGGTGTCCTGGCTTCAGCTGGGATAGACTTAATTTCCTCCCTAGTAGCTGGTACTGTGCTGTGTGTTGGATTCAGGATGACAATAATATTGATGTCACACTGATGTTTTAGTTGTTAATGACCAGTGCTTACACTAAGTCAATGACTTCTCAACTATTCATATTGCCTGTCATTGAGGAAGGGGCAGGTGCCTGGAGCTGGGAGGGGACACAGACAGGACAGCTGACCCCAACAGACCCAAGGGATGTATCATATCATATGGCATCATAGTGAACAAAAACAGGGGGAGTTGGCTGTGGCACAGTGTCCACTGCTTGGGGACTGGCTGGGCATTGGTAAGAGAGCTGTGAGCAATTGCATTGTGCAGGGCTTGTTTTGTATATCCCTTTGTCATTATTGCTATTTTCCCTTGCCTTTCTGTCCTATTAAACTGTCATTTTCTCAGCCCATGAGTTTTACCCTGTTTCCAGTTCTCGCCCAGATCTCACTGGAGGAGGGTGAGAAAGCAGCTGTGTGGTGTTTAGCTGCCTGATGGGTTAAACTGCATCATGCTGCAGCAGAAGCAGATCCCTTCCAGTAGCAGTGGTACCACAACTGTGCTAAAGCAGCCTGATGAATGCTGTTGCTAGGCAAGATCTAGAAACTTCATTAGCTGATCATACCCTGCTACATTGAATGAAGTAACTGATGAAAACATTAAAAATAAAACCCCGCCAACTGTGAGCATGTTCTATGAATTTGTGCTAAATATGATATAATCATGACCTTCTGGAGCAGTGTTGTGAACATCTGACATTGAGCCATCCTCAAATAGGCTACTGAGGCAGCAGTTATTGCTATACAGGCTCTCAAGTCTCTCAAATGTCCTCTGTGTTATGCTTCTTAAGTAAAGAATTGGTACGCCCTTCACATCACAGCTGGACAGCTTAATACAGAGCTGGTTATATTCCAGTGTCAATGGCAGCTTGATAGTTATGTCCAGGGACTCTGTTTGACAGGATAAATAATCAGATCGCTGTACACTGCTTGCTACACATTCGATTGAATCCTACCTGCAAGAATTCATCAAATGAAGCCAACAAGACAATGTCGTTCTTGCCATTGATATGCTGAAGTAAAACAGTGTCAACTCAAAGGTCCATCAACCAGTCAATGAAGACCTCAAAAAATGATAGTAGAAGGTCACAGCCTTGCTAAATAAGCCCCCCTTGTTAACAGGGAAAGCACAAAATAGCTATACATTTTTAAAGTTTTATAAAGAAACTTTTATTTATAGGGATTTAACCCGGGAGTTAATTTTCATTTAAAAGGTTATCTTGAATAATAGTAATGCTCTGTTCCTCTGATCTTAGCAAAATAGGGGATTCTTTATACTCTCAAAGTATTTAAAGCTATGAAAGACTGTGCCCTATCCTCTAACACAGTGTTGTAGGATTAACAACCGTTTCCCTCCCCCCTTAAATGTTGTTTTTAGAATTTCTTCTGCAGAAAATTTCATGGACAGTGTGAAAAACTTCTCATTCAAAATGGTTGCCTTTTCCTTAATGGAAGTGACTTATAGTGACTTCCCACTTCTTAGTGGGAAGTGACTTCCCAGTTGCATCTATACTCTGCTTAAATAATCAGAGTCAGACTACAGCCCACCAGACTCCCTGCCCTGGCTCTCTGAGGGCATATTTATGGACAAGGGATTGGTTATAGCTGAGCTCCCAGTGTCCACAGTATGAAACACTCAGGCTGCCCATAAGTCCTAGCTACCTTTGTAGCGTATGGAATGTGGCACAGGCTGAGTGCCCTCCTAGGAATGATGCCTTAAGCTTTAGCTTTCATATTTTCAGATTCTGTGCTGCCTAGGGATGTAATTCTGAGCCTCATATTAAGTGCTAGTAAGCTCTTTTCACNCAGTGCTTACAGGGTCAAGGCCTTGCCTGTGTCTCACCCCGGCAAGGAGGCTGGAGGTGCACAAGAAGTTGAAAAGCGACACAGACAGGACAGCTGACCCCAACAGACCCAAGGGATGTATCATATCATATGGCATCATAGTGAACAAAAACAGGGGGAGTTGGCTGTGGCACAGTGTCCACTGCTTGGGGACTGGCTGGGCATTGGTAAGAGAGCTGTGAGCAATTGCATTGTGCAGGGCTTGTTTTGTATATCCCTTTGTCATTATTGCTATTTTCCCTTGCCTTTCTGTCCTATTAAACTGTCATTTTCTCAGCCCATGAGTTTTACCCTGTTTCCAGTTCTCGCCCAGATCTCACTGGAGGAGGGTGAGAAAGCAGCTGTGTGGTGTGTAGCTGCCTGATGGGTTAAACTGCATCATGCTGCAGCAGAAGCAGATCCCTTCCAGTAGCAGTGGTACCACAACTGTGCTAAAGCAGCCTGATGAATGCTGTTGCTAGGCAAGATCTAGAAACTTCATTAGCTGATCATACCCTGCTACATTGAATGAAGTAACTGATGAAAACATTAAAAATAAAACCCCGCCAACTGTGAGCATGTTCTATGAATTTGTGCTAAATATGATATAATCATGACCTTCTGGAGCAGTGTTGTGAACATCTGACATTGAGCCATCCTCAAATAGGCTACTGAGGCAGCAGTTATTGCTATACAGGCTCTCAAGTCTCTCAAATGTCCTCTGTGTTATGCTTCTTAAGTAAAGAATTGGTACGCCCTTCACATCACAGCTGGACAGCTTAATACAGAGCTGGTTATATTCCAGTGTCAATGGCAGCTTGATAGTTATGTCCAGGGACTCTGTTTGACAGGATAAATAATCAGATCGCTGTACACTGCTTGCTACACATTCGATTGAATCCTACCTGCAAGAATTCATCAAATGAAGCCAACAAGACAATGTCGTTCTTGCCATTGATATGCTGAAGTAAAACAGTGTCAACTCAAAGGTCCATCAACCAGTCAATGAAGACCTCAAAAAATGATAGTAGAAGGTCACAGCCTTGCTAAATAAGCCCCCCTTGTTAACAGGGAAAGCACAAAATAGCTATACATTTTTAAAGTTTTATAAAGAAACTTTTATTTATAGGGATTTAACCCGGGAGTTAATTTTCATTTAAAAGGTTATCTTGAATAATAGTAATGCTCTGTTCCTCTGATCTTAGCAAAATAGGGGATTCTTTATACTCTCAAAGTATTTAAAGCTATGAAAGACTGTGCCCTATCCTCTAACACAGTGTTGTAGGATTAACAACCGTTTCCCTCCCCCCTTAAATGTTGTTTTTAGAATTTCTTCTGCAGAAAATTTCATGGACAGTGTGAAAAACTTCTCATTCAAAATGGTTGCCTTTTCCTTAATGGAAGTGACTTATAGTGACTTCCCACTTCTTAGTGGGAAGTGACTTCCCAGTTGCATCTATACTCTGCTTAAATAATCAGAGTCAGACTACAGCCCACCAGACTCCCTGCCCTGGCTCTCTGAGGGCATATTTATGGACAAGGGATTGGTTATAGCTGAGCTCCCAGTGTCCACAGTATGAAACACTCAGGCTGCCCATAAGTCCTAGCTACCTTTGTAGCGTATGGAATGTGGCACAGGCTGAGTGCCCTCCTAGGAATGATGCCTTAAGCTTTAGCTTTCATATTTTCAGATTCTGTGCTGCCTAGGGATGTAATTCTGAGCCTCATATTAAGTGCTAGTAAGCTCTTTTCACAGAGTAGGTAGACAAAACGAAACCTTTTCCTCCTGAGGACCAAGGACAACTTTCAGCCCAACAGCATAAGCAATGGTGGACTGAAGGGAGGAACAAGACGGATGGGACCTCACAACCTGGAGCTGTAACTGGACAATTAAACCCCAATATGCTAATGGACCAAAACTTATAAAAATGTAAGATCTCGTGAGCAGTCAGCCATTTGTGACCATTCTTAGTCCACCCTGGGTGCAGCCTTGGTCAGGCTCCTGTCTTGCCTAAGGTGGATCCTGGATACCTTTCAATGAATACCTACTTTATCCCCTAACTCTGTCCAGTCTCTGTTTCAGGTCAGCCTTCCAAGGCATCAGGAAAGATGCCAAGAAATCCAGTCTGCAGGCTGTTGGCCAGACCATGGCACCAGCATGGCAAAAGCCATGCAGAGCAGCAGCCTGGTCATCCTGCAGCTCAGCCTGCAGACTCACCAGCACAGCCCCAGCCCACAGCAAGGGACAGAGGTTCCCAGGAATCCAGTCTGACCCTGCTCTTCCCTGGCTGCTTTGAGGCTTGCAGCACTGGTGTGCAGAGAGCCTATGATGAAAGAGCAGAGCAGAAGAAGCTTAAATCCACAGAGGCATTTTAAGAAGAACGGCATGTTTCCATTGTTCTTCCTGCAGCTGAGATCACAGGTTTCTTTTAATGAAAGTAGCTGCTGGCTATATTCTTAATGGCAACACTATGATGACACAGAGGAAAAAAAAAAAGATAATTTCTATTTTTAGGCAAACATTTGAATCTGGAACTAGAAACACAAAATTCCCCTCACTGGAATGATTTATTTTATTTGATAATGTTAGACAGCAGAGCTTTCTTGGATGCTGTTTCTGAGCATCTCTTATGCTATCTTCTATGTACTTCCTTAAAGGTCAATTTCCTTTGAAATCTTAGATATTATATATGTTGGATTTTGGATAATTACATGATTTCTACAAATTTCTTGTTAGCTTGAGCTTAAATTGAATTTTATTTCAATGCAATTGGTCTTTTTCCTTGACACAGAATATTTTCTGCTCTCAAGCACCTGCAGCTAGTTGCACATAAGTCCTTGAAAACAGAGTAAATAGGTCATTCTGTCTATTTCTCTGCCTCAAAGAAGAATCAACCATACCTAGGTCATTCCTGGCAGATATTTGTCCAACTTGTTCTAAACAATTCTAACGATTGAATTTTCACAATTTCCTTATCTACTATTCCAATGCTTAAATATCTTCTCAAAATTTCAATTCTTACGAGATTATTAAGAATTAAACGATGCCACCACATCTTGCACTGAAGTCCTTTAAATTAATGTGAAATGACATCTTAATGTAAAAGTGAACAACTGTGCCTAGCAGTTTGTTCATGATGGGTGCCCTCCCACTCACACAAGAGATAAAGAGTGATCCCTAACCTTCCAGCTCTACAAGCAATTGCAAATTCCTTCTCTTCATTGCCCTTTTCCTAATTCTATGAGCAGGCATTCTGTATCTGAACTATCTGCATGTCTTTCAAGGTTCTTCAGCAGGCCTTTACTGAGCAGATGTTGGATGTTTATGCGGGAGCGATCTGGTGCTAGGATTAAAATTATACAGAAAGCATCTAGATAGGTATCATGAACACAGATCTTCCAATTTTATGTACTTGCTCTTTGAATCATGTTCTTTAGCTGAACTTTTATTTGAGACCTTGGCAATAATCTTGTGCCTCTGGGCCCCACCCAGCTATTGCATGCAATATAGAGCCTTCACGAGCGCTTTCCACAGACTGACTCTGTCCGCTTTTGCCAGCTCCCACCCTGCCTCCTTGCAGGACTGAACTCTGGCTGTGAGCTCCTGGAGAAAAGCTGTCTCCTCGCCACACACTGGCACGCCTTGTTGAGCAACACCTTGATCCTTTCACAGTGCCGGTAATAAATACTAACAAAGCATAACTAAATTCAAAATAATGACAGTATATCATCAAAAGCTGTTTCAGTAACAATAGTAGCAAACAGTTGTGGGTATTTCAAGTAAATGGGCAATCTTTTAAATTAAACTACTCTTCAGAAAATATATTGCATTTCTTTAGAGATTCACAAAACAATGTTTTTATTTAAGAACTCTCCATAACATAGGTTATAACAGATTTCTGAGGAAATTTCAAGGTAGACATATAAAATTTTTACTGTTTTGTTTTGGGTTTTTTTTCACAATAGGGGCAGTAGCTGGCATGGTCCCTTCATTCTCCCTCCTGCCAGTTACTTTATTAGCTGTTTTAGCTGTCGCAGAGCAGGACAAACGAGCCACCAGAGGGACCAGTTGAAAGGCAGGTTAAGCAGCTGAATGAAAGTCGGCTGGAGGAACAGGGAAGCATAAAGCAAATACCTTTAAAAAATTAAATATTTTGTTCTGTTTTTCTTTAAAGTAAAAAATGCTATGGGATTTATTGAGGCACCTGTTCTTTCTCCTGAAGTGTAGAACTCTGATTTTCTGAAAAGCTGGAGACTGCTGAAATCTCCTGCACTCATAACCTGAACAAAAACTGACCCATCCTAGGAATATTTTTCTCTGTAAGTTATAACAAGCAAGCTTGAATAGGTTTATTTATTATTGTGCAGGCACAAAGTAATTGGAAAGAAGAAGAAAAATTAAGAGATCTTTTCCTGCCTCCATTACTGTTGATTGCTGGGTCACCCTCTCCACTCCCTGCAAGACAGTGGTGGGTTTGCAACTCTCCCTTATCTCCAGCCAAGGTTGCCTGGGGTCATGCATCATACTTGCCTCGGGCACCCCTGGAACCTCTGCAATTCTGCACATCTAAAATCCCTGTGGTTTTTATCTGCAGAGGACAGTGGGAAGTCCAAAGGGACTTCTGCTGCAGCGCAAAAAGGACCCAATCCTTTATGGGGTACATCAAACCGAGCATCCAAATTACTTGTGAACCTCACTTTATAAAGAGAGGCTTTAGAAAAAGCAAATTCAGCTCCTGAAAGGACAAGCCTTGGTGGGGTTCTCGTGAATCTAGGAGGCAGTAAGGCACCTCCTGTCCCAGCAGAGCAGCTGAGAGGCAGATTACCCTGCTCTGCATGTGCGCAGCCGAGCACAACTTCAACATATGTTCTTTGCTTTTTTGGCTGAAGTTACTGTTGTCTTTCCTTTCCTCTTTCTCTACCCCCAGCTCGCTCTCGTTCTAACTCTCACAGGAGCAATAAATGCCAGCAGTAAATATTCTCAGCCTTACAAGGATTTCAGTAAATTAAGGTTCACATCCAAGCTTTGGGCAACTTCCTGTGTTCTAAATGGGATCCAAATGAAGGTTTTCCAAAGCCTATACAGTATAATAATAATAAAAAACATATCTAAATCATTAAAATGAGTGACAGCATTCCCTATACTAGTTCTGGGCTCCATAAATAATGTATAAAACCAATCTGCATTATATTAGCAAAAGATAAAAATTAGAAAAGGGTGAGAATAAAACCGTTTTATTTTTCGGTGACACAAAGAACATCATCCCCGCTCCTGAGCCGCGAGCTCCATCTCGTGGTGGCTCGTGGAGGTGTAGTGGTCTTCTGCTTACCGCAATACATTTATTCTTTAAATTTTCAGGCATTTTAAACAAATCATTGTGATAATGAAAGTTGTTTATTGAAAAATAACAGCAAATCAAAGGAGGTAAAGCAAACTAGCACAACCGCCCCCTCTTGCAGCCTCAGGACCAGACATGTCTCTGCTGCATCTCACGTTTTCTCCCAAGCTCTCCTGTGAGTTAGGGCCAATGATTTGTTCTCATCCCTCTTGGTCATAGCCCGAATGAATGTGCGGTGTCACCCGCCGTGTCCCCACCCGTGAGCGGAGCGCGGCCCGCGGTGGCTCCCACGGCAGCGCACGGGGACCGCGCCCCGCCTNCCGCTCTCCCTGCCCCGCTCTCTCCCTGCCCCGCTCTCCCTGCCCCGCTCTCTCCCTGCCCCGCTCTCCCTGCCCCGCTCTCCCTGCCCCGCTCTCTCCCTGCCCCGCTCTCCCTGTCCCGCTCTCCCTGCCCCGCTCTCCCTGCCCCGCTCTCCCTGCCGCGGGCACGGTGCCCATGGAGGGGCAGGGATAGGCTTCCACGGAGCTATCTGGGCCAAGCCCTGCTTCTGGTCCTGCCCTAGGGATTTATCCACCAGTGTGAGCCTTGTAATAGCGCTTTGGTTCAGCTCAGCTTTACAGGGGTCAGGGCTTCCAGAAGGGCTCCCTGGGGGCCGAACCCCGTGGAACACAGCTCGACCCGCTCTGGGGGGGCAGAGGGCAGCGTGGGAGCCACACTGTGCTGGCCAGGACAAGGGCGCTGCTCAGCCTCCCCTGCCTCCTTCTGTCCCCGCCCATACCTGGCAGATCTCGCTGGTAGGAATCCTCCCCCGAAAATGTTCACAATTGCTATTTCATTTATGCAACATTTGGAATGTACTTCCAGGATGAAAGACTACCTATCTGGTTAGCTTTATTGCCTAATTTCATCTCATTATGCCTTGATATACACCCTTTGATGCCAGGAGTTCCAGTAGGGCAGCACTATCTCTTCGAGCCACTCTTGAAGTATTTGTGAATACACCCCTCATTCTCTTACCAAGAAACGTGAGATAAAGCATTAAAAACCTAAGCTTTTCCACTGATTGCCTTTCTCTTTTCTTTTTGTTAATGCATGCTACAGAATCGGAGAGGCTTTAAACTTAACCATTATTTTCTGGGCATTATTAACCAACAAAAAGTGCTTTGTTACAGGCAATGGTGAATGGAAATGCAGAGTTTACAAAGCAATAACCTCCTAAGCACTACCAAATGCAGCAACCTCTGTTCCGTCAGTCTTGTAATTATTAGAAATTTGGACACAGCCTTGGCTTTGAAAAATTGCAGACCAGAGCTCAGAGGCCTAAGGAATGAGACAATATCAAAAAAGGGAGGATATAGATATTTCATCAAAAATGGGCAAAGTCTCCCTGGAGGGCAAACCACAACAGAAATGACACACAGAGTAAGCATGTTAATGAAGTGTGTGGGTTTCCACAGCCGTTGTGCCACCAGAGGTATGCACAGGTAAGGAGCCACTTCCCTCCACCCACAGCTGAGCCTGGAGCCGGATGTTTTTGGACTCAGGACACATGCTTTGCACACAAGGGATGGGAGCTGAGGGCTGAGCAGGGGGCTCTCTCTGAATGCCCAGGTGTTTCTACATTGTAGCTCTAGCTGAGTGTCCCAGCTTTTAGAGATCTGGAAAAGAACAAAATACAAATCTAGTCCCCTTCCTTTTTCCTTCCAAAGCAACTGTGTAGTCTGGCCATACTGGGTACTTATGCTCAAAAGGATCTGCACTAGATCTCAAAAGTCCAAATTTCGTATGAAACTCATGGGACAAGTGGGAACCTACAGAGAGATGAAGGACAATATGCTGGAGGACCATGCTATTTCTTTCTCAGCTGAGGCAGGAGCTCACCTTGACAGTACTGGAAGGTAGAAGAGTGCTGATCCTGCTCTTGAGCACAGCAAAGCACAGATTTTCAAGCAGGGTGGTGAGCTGGGGGTCTGAGATCAACAATGCCTTTTGTGATGGAGGAGGAAAAAGCAAGACATGAAAAACAGAGGACAGGCAAAAATTAAGGAGCTTACAAATTTAACCTTGTATACATTAGATAGAATATAATGTTGGTGCTCTGTAACATTTATACTCAAAGCAGGAGGAAGTACTGTTAGGTGGATTGCTGCAGTTCAACGGCCATCAGCTGTTCATAAATCAAGTACCCAGACAGACTGCAAACTGCCCTGCTGCCATGACAAAGACACAGTGATTAATGCTTCTGTTATGGATTAGGGGGGCACTGAGGTAGTATTACAAACAATACTAAGATGTCAGCTTTTTTTTTTTACTTCTCAGTTGAAGGCCAAGCCAAGTTTGGTCAATATTGCTCAGAATCAAACTATTAGGGGAGTGCCATATATTTTATAACATACACACGTGCCTTTACTTGGAAATAGTTTTATGATTTTTTTATTATTATTATTTCAGTAAATTCAATAATTATTATGCAGTAAATTTGTCAGTATTTTCTTGCACTTATTTCCCTATTTGTGTTATGTAAGTTTCTGTACAGGCTGTATTTTAGCATATATGTATATATAATTCCATTCCCTTTGCTGAGGCAGTTTTTCAGTCTCTGCAGTATGGCATCAATCCAGAAGCTACAAATCATCTAGTCTTTTCAGCCTGGAGAAGAAAGGAATGGCTAGAAAACCTCCAGATTCTTCAGGGAGAATGAGCAAAAGAGAGTCTGAAGACTTTCAGCAGGAAGAATCATCGTGTCCCAGTTTGCACAGAGACTGATCCTCCACTGCCAAGAGGATCAGGAGAGGTCTGGGATGTGGTGGATGCAGCACACACGGCTGTCCTGCATCATCCCTCCCCTCCAGACCATAAGGCTCTTTGCTCTCACATGCTTTTTGTATACAAACTCCTGCTAGTAAGCTCTGATTAGCCCACCTTTTGGAAAGGCATAAATACAGGGGTGTAGCTGGACTGTTTCCCCACATTAAATACATTCTGAAAAACCTCAAGAAACCATAAGATCTGTAAGAACCCCTCTTCTCCAATGCCTTTTTATGCTCCCTGCTATTTTTCTCTGCCTATGTGCAAAGACTCAGAGGATTCCACAAAGGCATTTCCCAATCTCATTAACTGACCAAGTTGGGGGCGAAATAAATCACAGACACTGATAAAGCTAATATCTGAGTCTGGATTTCCACAATTTAAAATTTATCTGTGCCTTTGGTTTTCTTGTACAGCTGATCTGCAGCAGGTCTGTTGCTACTCATTGCATCTGCCTGGTGCCCATGATTGTGGGATTCCAGTGTTTTTAGCTGAAGGCGCTGTCTGATAGATGGCACTATTCTAGCCTAAATTGAAATATATTTGTGTGAACCACTGTAAGGAAAAAATCTAACTCTAAATTTAAAAATGTACTCTTCTATGGTTTCATTTGTTGATGAAAAAATAAGCAAAATGAAATGAACTAAAATGCAAAATACATCCATCCCTACATTCATAGAAAAAGTTATTTGCTGCTATTTTAGCAAAATGCCCACAGAACTCATAGAACATATTTCCTTAGTTTCTTGTTATTATATGTAATTGGTCCATGTCTGTCAAAAAACTTGGAGAAACGTAATGTTTTTATGTGATGAAAGCACAATGTTAGTGGACAAACTGTTCACTTCATTTTTTTTGGCTTCACATAAAAGGTAGCTGCTGTATTATGAATACCCACCATGTTCCCAATGTATTGCTGTGTGCACATCTCACTGTTTGCCTGCTTCATGCTGTCAGTAAGTATCTTATGGAGGGTACAGACTGCTGCAAATGATTATTCCAAATACTTGGAAATGTATTCAGCCCTTTCTTTTTGTCTTTATTTATTAAAAAGGCAAGAACACTTGTTCTTCCAAATCTTTTACTGACTTTAATAGTTCAGCTTTTATGAAGCACACAGGTTTCATGAGAAAAGCTCATCAAAGTTATTCATATTCTATATTTATTTGTATCAATCAATCCTCAATTAGCCTTTTATAAATAGATATTAATTTCTTCTTCATACTCCTCTATTATCCATTTCTCCCTTGTACAATTGATTACATTTTTAGTTTGACTTTACCAGGCAAAATCAAGACCATTACACAGGGTCAAAATTTAAAATAACATTATTGACGCTGTTTTTTCCCTTAGTAAAATATTAGAAGACATATTTTATTCACATTGATCTTCCTTAGCATACATTTGCTGGTTCAGTAGATTTCAGCTATTTTCCTTTTGATTTTAAATAAAGCTTTTCAATACAAATATTTCTTTCAGACTATTCAAATCTTTTAGCATGATAAACAGGCATTGAAATTTGAATGAATCACTATATACGTAAACAGTTCTTTATTCCACAAAAATTACAGAAAAGTGTTGTGACAAGTACTTGCATTTTCATATAGAGTTCTAGCTCTTTCAGATACTCAGTAAAAGTATTTACACTAAATGCTTTGCAGTTAAGTCATAGCAAAGGCTCTGTCTTAGGCATGTGTCTCATTTCAGAAAGTGTCTCATTTAGGAATAACTCTATAACCTAACATCAATTCATCAGATAGGTCTGAGCTTAAGTAACTTCAGAGCCTGAGAAGACAAAACATTTAGGCCTTACACTTACTTTTGTGGGTACACAAAAGTCTTCCACAGACTTCTCATATGACCTCGACATACCTGTTGGTGGTCTGCCAAGGTGCAAGGAGCTCCAGGATATAGAAATGTACCTTAAATCCTGGTTTGGGGGCCCTAAGCTCTAATTCCTATCTTGGAGATCCTGGCAGTTAATGGTTCTGTTCTGTTTTCTATACACAGAAATGGTTACTACACATTTGCAGTGAGGATACTGCTCTTACACACTAGCTCATCACTGCAGGGCTCAGAGCTCTGTCTTTCTGGCACACAGCTTTAAATGGACACTCAGCTTTCCAAGAGTATGGGATTCTTTGCTAGGCATAGGAGTCTAAATAGGAGTAGGAAGGAGGTTGAGTCTATTGTTATTGTTCTTCACACTAACTAGCTTACTAGTAGTTTGTTGCAAGAAGAATATACAGTAATTCAAAGTGGTTCCTAATAAAAGTGAGCAATGACATTTCTCAGTTGGCTTTTTGCAGGGGAAGAAGAGCTTCCCCTTGGCAGTGTCTTTTCCTGAATAAGATGATACTCTGCTGGCTGGGGCCTCATCAGCCATTGTCTTTTTAATTTTCCTTTGGCAAAGATGGGTTCTTGGCTCTATCAGGACCAATGGGAGAGGTGTGGATTATGGAATTTCTTTCTTCTCAAGAGGAGGAACTTCTCATGTGGTTTAAAACTGCAAGTGTGAAAACCTGTCAAGTTTTATTACCTACATGCTTTAATTATTGCAACTCAAAGTGGGGTGATATCTTACATCAAGGAATAAAAAGACATTTACAAAGCCCCAGGTCCTTATGGCAATGGTCAATGACTGATCAATAAATACAAAAAACATTTTCCTGTGATGCAAAACAATGGCCCAGAGGAGACCAATAGTTTAGTGACATTCAACTGCAGCTTTCCTCATTAGAGCTCTTGGTAAGGTGTGCCCTGTGATTAATGACAGATCATTTATACAGCATTACCAGCAGGCAAATAATTCTAATTACCAATAACATTAAATCCTGATCACTATGCAAATAATTTACATAATGTAATGGAATATCTGGTCATTACAGGGCAAACAATTCACCATGTTAACTGAGGTTAGTCAGTTATCGCAGAGTAAATAACATTAGAAATTAAACAAAGCCAAGCTAATATCAGGTTCTATCCAGTTAATAAGCAGTGAATGTAACCCTAGCAAAACACATCAGACCATATAAAAACACATCAGACCATGTTACTTTGCTGTGTAATACAATACAAATTGGAGATAACATAAAAACATCTTATCTAGCAGGATGTTCCTGGCTATCTGGAGGTGTGTAAACAAGGGGGTGGAGGGATTCATGGTGAAGCTTACTGATTTTATTGCTTCATAGATTATATTTTCCCATCTTTGATATTTAGTCTTTGATCCTGTCTTCAGATGCAGACCACAGGATCCTTACACTGTGGAGGATAAAGCATCATGGTGGTCAAAACCCGCCCAGATGAGGCCATTCTGTGTTCACACACTTGAAACATAGCTGTGGAAGTAGCATTATATTAAATCTGGCATCAATCTAAATCTGTCAACAGTTATTTATAATCATGGAATCAGATTATTTGTATTCATGGAATCATGGAATCAGCACATGAGGCATACGACATTCCAGGAATATGGTCTGATGTGTTTTG
>VYZR01084889.1:40445-51135 GCA_013400675.1 Oxylabes madagascariensis
CTGCCCATGGCAGCAGGATTGGAACTAGATGATCTTTAAGATCCCTTCCAAGCCAAATTGTTCTGTGATTCTGTGTTCCAGGATTAAGCACCACAGTTCTGGTAAAAAGGTGGCATATGTAGTAGTACCCTCAATTTATACATAGGAAAAAAGTGCCATAATGATTGGAATAAAGAAAGAAACATGCCCATTCCTTATGCCTTAATGATATACTCTTTTTCTTCTATTTTAAATGGTAATTTGTGAGTCTTCTGCTGCAAAGAAATCCCTTACTTTGCCCCTCTGGCTGGGAAGCAGAGATGCTTTTAATTTGTATCCAATTTGATGAGATGGCTTTTTACTAAAATACTCTACTTTTTGTTCCACACATTTCATTTCTAGTTGGATTCAAATGTCAACAAATTGGTCCTTGGCAAACCAAGCTTTCTGCTACGTAATATCATTTGCTCATTGAACTAATTACTTCATCATGTCATTGCCTTTAAAGTAATTGGGGACTTATATATCCATATTCTTTATTCTTCTTCAAATTAAAATTAATAGCTATATTTAGTAAATGGGAAAACTGCCTTGTTAGAGTAGTTCCCAACCTGGAAATCCATTTCCCACAAGAGACGAAGTCCAGTTGTTAGTCCACACCTAAATTTAAGTTCCAACTTTTAAACCTGGGTGTCTAAAATGATACTCTACAATGGAGATCTAAAATTTTAAATAAAAATGGCCCCCTTGCAAAACTGCTTACCACCTCCCACTGCCTCTAACCCAGCAGGACACAATGCTCTCACTTTCTGAGCACTGAATTATCTGCTCAATGATCCCTGAAAGCCCATAGAAACTGGGCTTTGCTGCACAGAAAGAGCTGGCCCAGGATCAGTCTATTCCTTAACTTCCTAGAACAGACAGCTTCTAGCATAACAGTGTTTGAGCAGCCATTGCAAACAAATGGGAGGGTGTTCCTCTCTCCCCGGACACCGGTTATTTTCCAGAGTGAAACACGCAGCTCCTGGCTGTGCCCGCTGGACACTGTGGTGCTCATCATGTGGCTGATTCAGCCAGGCATTAAACGCGCTCACTCAAGTTGGGCTAGAGGTCTGAAAAGCCCACAGTACTGTTCAGGCAAAGTTGTAAAGTTTGGCTTTGAAAGACCTGAGCAAAGCATGTTGAAGGGGGCAAAAACGAGATGTGCTTTGGAGCCACTGTAGAAAAAATAAGGGTGATTTGACATCACTTAAGTCACAGCCTCAGAAATCAAGAATATGCTGCGAGTAGGAAAGAATAGTTAAGAAGGCACAGTAGTTCTGTGAACATCATTAACTTTCTTTCTGCTAATTCTCAGGTACCTCTTTCTTAGTCATATCAGGGACTCCAATTTAAATGTACACTTGTGCTCTGTGGATAATCAGAAGGTATACTTTGTATATTGCCATAAAGTATGCTGCTTTCAATTAAGATGATAGCTTTGCATTCATCCAAGGGGCAAAATTCAGGCATTCAACTGTTCTTATTTCAATCTATAAATCTCTTGATTTCATTTCAAACCACCTCACTTAAGGAAATGGGAGAATGATTGTTATGGATTGTGAAATATAAGAGTACTGGGAGGGAACTGAATGTACCAGTTGGGAATATAAAAACGAGGGAATGAGTCATGCAATTTCCAGTCATTCGGAAAGGGTCATCCTGACTGGGCAGGGCTACAATTATTAAAATTTATGTATCAAGCATTTTATTCCTGGGTTGAATGAATAGCCTTCTGGCAGACCATAATGATCATAAATGATCTTTTAGCAATGCTGCGATAAAGCAATTATATTATAGGGATTTATAATACAGAACTAAAATAGTGCACCCTAGTCACTAAAATAACTCCAGAGTCAGACTTTGGATCAAGTTATCATAACCAAGCAACTGACTAATGCCCACAAAAATATCCACATACATGGGAGTCATCTTTGTGCATGCTGGTTGGATAATTTCTTGTCTAGGCTTGTTTTCATCAACATCTCCATGGGATATTGGGTACTTGGTCAGGTAAACATGCACCTCTGTGTGCAGGTGCTCTAAACAAACCTGAATATCAATGCTTATTGGTGCAAGTTTTTTAAGCTAGAACAAGCCATTAGAATCTAAAGAAGCATATATTCATAAAGCTGAGATAGAAGTTAATCCAGTACTTCCCAGTAAATCCTAACTCCTAACTGAAGTACTTGTCAGTACTTTACATGCAACAGTGTTTAGATACATCATTTACATGACTTTTTCTTAGTCACCTGCCTGTGCTGGAAAATGTGATCTCATTTTCCAAAAATGAATATACTTCATTTTGTTTCAATTAAATTGCTAGATTTTTTAACCTTTGATGGTTTCCTCAATACATATGTTCTGGTATTCCAAAGGTGAACTCAGCAACTGACAAACAGAATCTCAAGTTTTACTCTTGATGTCACTCCATGAGTTCTGTCAACTCAAAAGGTGACTCTGGGGAATATAAATTGCTGAGAATTACAGAATCTCACAGCAATAATAATTTGAAAACGGAAAGAATAAACATGTTTAGTTATTGTTCTGCTAGTTGGTTCAAATATAGGGCAGGTAGGGTTATTCTGCAGGAATATCAAGCATTTTCAGTGTCAAGTGCCTTTCTTTATGATCTGTCAGGGTTGAAAGAGCAATCCCAATACATTCCAGTGGATCTTGTTACTCATCAAGGTAGAGCAATACTCCTGCAGTTCCAAATGATAATTGGACTTGTACAGAGCCTGCCAAATTAAAATTGCCTGCTTAAAATATAAAACTTGAGCAAAAAAAGGACAGGAGATTTTGAATTCCAGCTGATGACGTGTTCTTATCTCCTCAAGCTTCTACAGAGGGTCTTTGGCACGTAAAAAATCACTCCCTTGATGCTCTATGTTGTTGGCAGACACAGTTTGGTATATTGATAGACATAGTTTGTAAATGTATCAAAATTCTACACCTGCACACTAACATATAAAAGATGATACAGACTATATTGGTGTTACTTAATTTAATTTAGAGTTGAATTTGATCTAAATTCTGTTCTCACAGAATTGTAAGCATTAATAACAAAACCAATAAATAAAGCAAAAATCTATCTAAAGGGATGATTATTATCAAAAAAACCCACAGCACTGAACCCCTTCCTAAATGAGAATGGTTGATTTTAGAACATCTTTTATGTTAAAAAAATACTTAAAGCTGACCTTGATTTCAGCTCCTAAAGTTGACCTTGATTTCAGTATTCTGTTGTCATATATATGTTAATAAACATTTGTGTGTCTATATGTATAAAAAACAATACGTGTGTTCATGAAGAGCAGACTTACAATGACTGAAGTTTTGGTCTCAAAGCCATTAGTCCTACATTTATAAGCAATACATTTCCTTTACTGTGCATGCTATAGTTCATGGTTTTCACGTGAGAGTATAACTGCAAAATGATCCATGATTTTCACAAATAGAAATCTAAGCTTAGTGTCCCAGAACCTCTTAATTGATTCAGTTAGTCCTACGGGAGGCACAACATTTTTGAAGAACACGTGGGCAGACATTATAGTGAGGCCATTCATGATCATCTTTGAAAGGTCATGGAGATCAGGAGAGGTGGCTGAGGACTGCAATAAAGCAAATGTCATCATGGTCTTCAAAAAGGACAAGAAGAAGGACCTGAGGAACTACTGTCCAGTCAGCCCCACCTCTATCCCTGGAAAGGTGATGGAGTGTCTCATCCCAAAGGCCATCTCTATTCGCATGGATGAGAAGAAGGTAATCAGTAGTAGTCAGCATGGATTCATTGAAGGTTAACCATGCTTGGCCAACCAGATTGCCTTTTATGGGGAAACAACTACCTGGAGGAATAAGGAGAGAGCAGTGGATATTGTCTACTTTGACTCTGGCAAGGCTTTCAACACTGTCTCCCGGAACCTCCTCACAGGGTCAGGAATTGCAGACTGGATGAGCAGACAGTGAGGTGAATTGAGAACTGGGTGACCAGCAGATCCCAGAGGGTTGTAATCAGTGGCACAGGGTCTAGTTGGAGGCCTTCATTAGAGGTGTTCCCCAGGGTTCAATACTGGTCTTAGGATTGTTTAACTTCATCAGTGACTTGGATGAATGCCCAGATACCTCCTCAGCAAGTTCACTGACAACACAAAGCTGGGAGGAGCTTTGGGCTCCCCTGAATGCTGTGCAGCCCTTCAGAAGGACCTGGGCAGGTTGGAGAGATGGGCAGAAAGGAACCATCTGAAAATCAACAAAGGCAAGTTCAGGGTCCTTAATCTGAGAAGGAATAAACCTGAGCACCAGCACAGGCTGGGGGCTGACCTGCTGGAAAGCCCAGCTCTGTCTAAAAAGACCTGGGCATCCCGGTGGACAGCAAGCTGCCTGTGAGCCAGCAGTGTGTCCTTGTGGCCAAGAGGGCCAATGGTACCCTGGGGTGCGTTATGGAGAACATTGCCAGCAGGCTGAGGGATGGGATCCTGCCCCTCTACTCAGCCCTACTGAGGCCACACCTGAAGTGCTGTGTCCTGGGCTCCTCAGTACAGAGAGACATGGAGCTCCTGGAGCATGCCCAGCAGTGGGCAGTGAAGATGATGAAGGGACATGAGCATCTCTCTTATGAGAAAAGGCTGAAGGAGCTGGGCCTGTTCAGTCTCGAGAAGAGAAAACTGCAAGGGGACCTCACCAATGTCTGTCAGTATCTGCAGGGAGAGTGCCAGGAGGATGGAGCCAGGCTCTGCTCAGTGCTGCCAAGCAATAGGACAAGAGGCAATGGGCAGAGACTGATGCCCAGGAAGTCCCATCTGAACATGAAGAAGAATTTCTGTACTGTGCCGGTGACCAAACACAGGAACAGGTTGCCCAGAGAGGTTGTGGAGTCTCCCTCATTGGAGATATTCAAGAAGTGTCTGGATGCAATCCTGTGCCATGTGCTCTGGGATGGCCCTGCTTGAGCAGGGAGGTTGGACCAGATGACCGCTGTGGTCCGTCCCAATCTCACCCATTCTGTGATTCATGATTTTTACTGCCTAAAGTCAGAAAACACCCTTATGTTCAAATTTAACACATTTGAATTCTCTTCTGAGTAGAGATGTTTCCCAGAAGCAAGAGACTTAAGATCTAGAGATCTCACAACCTAATTTTAGGCACAAAGCTTGTATATGTGTATATCTATACCTAACTACATTTCTATACCTATATATCTTCTTACGTTATCATAATAGAAATGCTCTTGCTGAATTGAGATCTTCAACTTATTAAAATCAATACGACCATTTACAGCAAACCTGATTGCTAATGATTCTTGTAACAGAGATTTCCATCCCCACTTGGGTTTGGCATGACTGAAAACTCATAATGTGAATTCAGTCAGAAAACCTCAGATACTCTAAATTTGGGATTTTACCTCTGCTCCCTGGACCTGAAATATATGAAGAAATGGTAGACTGAAACTTATACATTAGGAAACCTATTTTTAGAGGTAACTTGTTTTCTGACACCTAAACAAAATACCACCGAATTTCTGTAGGATACAGGAAGTTTCCTTCTCAGGTACAGGAAACTCATGTTTAGGTGCTACGACCCTATTTGCCAGGTGCTCGCTTGTCAGTTCTTGACTTTTGGAGCTCTTTATAACCATTTCTCCATCTGCAATTTCTCCACCAATTTCCTCCCACCTTGTTCTCTCACACTTCAGTCTGGCTTAGCTTTCCTGAGGAAGCAGCTGAGCATGGAGTCAAAGGCAGCTGCACTTTTATTTTATAACACTTAAAACTATCTTGTCATGTATAGAGCCATCTTTGAATGTTATGCAGCTACTGGCACATAATATGAGAAAAAGAGAAAAGAAGAGATGACAAAACCTTTTTTCCCAGCATCTCAGGGTGAAGGTTGTGATAAAAGTAACTTGGAATTGAAGAGACTTAAGAATCTTGGTAGTACTCTACTTTCAAACTTTGACTTTACTTTGAACTTCATGGGGAAATGCCCCATCACAGAGTTTAGTGATGCTGATATTGAAAAGACACTTTGCTGCTTTTCATACATAAAAGCTGTCAGCGGTTCAGATATTTGCACTCCAGCAGAGGCAGAAGTTTAAGTATTAGTTGTGGCATTTTAAACAAGGTATAAAACCTGAAGAAATCTTGGCACTGAGAAATGGAGATCAGGTCACAGGCAGGAAAACATTGTCACTGATGGTCACAGAAAAAGTATTGCCTTGATAAAAAAACCATGAAATTTGGAAGAGAAAGAAATATAAAAACATTACATTGGGAAACTCTTAGAAGTCTTAAAAATCAAATTATTTTATCGATTTTATTTTTTAAGATAATGTGAGCATGCATTTAAAACCCTGTAATACTGAACTAACTTTCTGTACCTCTTTCCTTCAGTCCTGCTTAAATGATGGTCCCAGGATAAAATGCCTTATAAAAGTATCTCAAAAGAACTATTTCTCCAAAAATTTCAAAGATGGCAGGTGTGGACAATCATGATGTTACTGGAAAGCATCATTGATTTTTAACTGTGCAGTGGCTCCTGCGCTATATAATGAGGTATCCGAAGCAAACAAACAATGGAAATGTACCAGTGAGAAGTCAAACTCGACTTGCAGGTATTGTAGTATTGCATAACATGATTTGTACTTTCATTATTCAAGGACGGGCTGATGTTAAGTAATGCCCTTAGCTTACCTAGGAGTCAACCTAATCTTTAGCTTACAACACAGGAAAAAATATGGTAAACTCTAGCATTGTTATTTTCTATTGATTTTTTTTTTTAAGTGAAACAGCATATGAAAATTTCTTATGCTGATTATTTTTCATATGTGAGGATTATCCCATGCAAAATTAATGTGCTGCTTAGATGTTGAACATAAAATGGACGAAAAAGTCTTTACGGGATTTTTCCCCTGTGGGCGTAAACAGATATTTTTAACTTCAGCTACCAAACACAACTGACTGAGACAGAATTAGATTATATTTCCAACCAATACTTTTTTACCTTGCAAATATATATGACAGCTGCAACTCTGAAAGATTTAGAACTAAGTTTGTTAATACCGGTTGTTGCTAAGAGATGCATTGCCTTCAGTAGAAGAATGAATATGCCCTCACATAATAAGTGGATTGATGAACTAAAAGTCACAAACCCAACACAAAATAAATTGTTTATACGACAAAAGGGGCCAAAAATATTTTATTGTGGAAATAAATCAGCATTATTGCACTTCGAATTCACCATGAATTTTGTTAACATGCCTCCTCACATAAAGTGTATGACACTTTTAAAAATGAAAAATTATTGAAAATCACATTCAAGATCATAATTCAAGATAATTCTTGCAGGAGACTCAAGAAATTAAATAATTAAACCATATATTTTTAGTATCTAGTCTGTTTGAATGATATTGCAGAGTCTAAAGAAGTTTGAGCCCCACTTGCAAAAAGCTTACAGTGGAAAGAAACCAGATGTTTTCACATAGTTATGAGTATTGCAGTTACTTGTAACTGTTTCATATTGCATTGTTATTATCATTATTTTAAGACCTGCCTCTTCTTTACTGTTACTTAATGTATTCTTGCTTTGCTTAACTCTGCTTGGGGCAGTACACTGTGTTTCTCTAGACTTCTTTCACATTTCCTAACCACATGTCCACAATTTACTTCTCATATATTTTTGGCGATAGATCTTTTTTCCATGTTTCTATTATTACCTAAAAAGAAGATCTTAGTTTACCTCTTTTTAACACACACCACTGATATATCATCCCTCTTAAGAGGGCTGTCTGAGTTGGTGAATGACATAGGTGGCAAGGTCTGAAAAGACAACTAAGTTCTGCCAGCAAAAAGCACTAACAAAAAAATTTATTATACATTTTCTGAGTCTTCTTCTTAGTGACCATTTGTTGAGTCTTGTGGGGGGAAAAAAATCCACCACAAAAAAGGAGCTTTAAACCATGTAAAATGTTCTTCAGAGTAAAAGAACTCTCCTCACTAGGAGACAGAGTAGTTGAGTAGTTGCAGCAATGAGTACTCAGGAACTAAAGCACAGCTAAGCTGGATACACTATAAGAGTTTTAACATTTAACAGTGCCAGAAAAAATTCTCTGATATCAAATTAGTAAAAATCCCTCTGTGATGATTATGTATAAGATACTTTCTGGGTAGTTTAAACATTAGTCTACTACACGTATAGAAAATTTAAGGCAAAAAATTAGGTAGTTTGTGCAAAGAAAGCCCCAAAGATCAAGAGAGCTGACATTCCTAACAAAATTTAAGTAACCCTTCTCAGTCTGTATTCACTGTCCTAGTGGTTTTTGCTGTTCCATGAATGAAACTGGGTTTTGTCCTGGGAGACTGTCATTGTTTTGAAACAGTCTTCCCTCTCCTCCTCACCTGCTAATTATTTGTTGGGGAAAAAGGTTGAACTGCAGCTGTAGGAACATTGACAGGGGTGTGTCTTGTTCTAAGAAAATCATTTCAGGAAAAAGATCCGTGAACAGTTATGAAACTGTAAAGCAGATTCTGACCTGCTGCAGAGTCACTCCATAGCATGTCTCAAAGCAGATAAGCTATGGAAGGCAAAAAAATTCAACTTTTCCTGCCCAAGCAGCAGATGGTTCCAGATAACTCCCAACAGCAGACATCATAATGAACCACTATTTCCTATATGAACACTGCTAACGTTTCTCACCAAGCAACTTTTCTCCTGTCTTGGCTAGTTAAGGCCTTAAATACCTAAACACTGGATTTTGCAGCAGTTGGGTTGATCTTCCAGAAGTGGCCACTGCGCCAAAATATCACACATAATATTTGGAATACATGTATTCGCATCTGAAAAAGAACGTACCAATAACCCAGCAATTGATGTTTATAAACTGTATGGAAATACAGAAAAAAATAAAAAAATTCACAAGGACTCCATGGGTAGAAATTCAAGGATATCTGCTCAAAGTGCTTTTGAAGTGCCAAAAGTAGAGTGAATTCTTAGCTGAACCATATTGCAGTCATAATATTATCGTGCCTTCAGCGGAATTATTTCAAGCAGAAAACTGAAGATCTTGTAAATTAAGCAAGGTTGTCTGGGGTCAAACCCTGAAGACAAAAATCTATGTGCTGTCACAACTGGTGCCAGTAACTCATTAGATAGCTTCTCAGTGGGCCTGAGTAAGATGTTACATGATGCTTGATGCTGCAAGCACCTTCTTTTTGGTAAGACTGATAATTTGTTGTCCTTAAATATCATGCAATGCTTATTATGGTTGGATAAAACTTTTATACAGTTGGAAGGAGAGAAGCAGAACATCTCTCGGGGCATCATGTAACTTTACATAGACTGCACCAGCTCTTCAGCTGAGAGAATTTTTCAGTTCTTTTTGGAGTTTTTGTTCGGCATGCTATTTTTCCAACTGCTTTTTACATCTGAAGAGAAAAGATGAAACTCCAGACATAATGCACAGTACAGTAGCTATCACTGCTAGCTCCCTCTATGATACTCTTATTGTACAGTATCACTGTCTGCAAAAAGCACTCCATTGCCTGAAAACACAAGATTTGGATTTGGATACAAAAAATGGATTGAATACAAAATTGGATTGGATACAAAATTTGGATTGAAAATACAAGATTTGGCTTGAAATGCCAGATTTGCGGCATTTAGAACTACTAATGGCAGTGGAAATGGTCACACCCAGTCTGTCCAAAGCCCAAAATGCTCTTTGAGACAACTGTACAATTAACTTAGAGTTACAGACGAAGACTACTACGGCCTTCCACAGAAAGAATAAAGCATTCTTTGTTTTCCCAGGGTGAGTGGCTAAATATTAAGCTGACTGAATCTGGCCTGTGAATGCATGATAAGAACACGAGAACTGAATGTGAAGGAGATCTCGTACTTGAAATTCAAGCCAGGTATTTTGTCCTCATGCCCAGGTGAATTCCCCTGCAAACAAGTGCTTCACTGCTACCTTGAGCTGCCTGCTTCTTATGCTCACGTTTGTGTATAAATTACAAGCAGTCTGGCAGGAACAATTATTTTTCATTATACGGTCTCTAGCAAGCCTCGCCAGTACCACGCTGCCAGGCACGAACGGCACTTTCAGCACTTCCCAAGCCACGCGATTTCAGGCCCTGTTTTTCGGTCCGGCGGGGCTCGCCGAGCTTTGCGGGCTCCCTCAGCCCCTCAGGGCGCGGTTGGCTCCGGGCGGGGCGGGCTCGGCACCGCGGCTCCCGCCCGGGCCGCCCCAGCCGGGGCAGCGCGGGGCCGTGACCTCAAGCGCCCGGCCCGGGCCACCTCGTGCTCTGCAGTTCATTGAAACCCTGTTGGCTTTCAAGTTAATAATTCACCACCCGCTTTCCATTTTTGAACAAGGCCTTTATTTGCTTAGCTCAAGGTTTAATCACCTTGTTAGCAACTGCTTTGAGCTGCCGTCCCACGGCCCGTGGGGAGGGAAAGGGAGGCGTGAAACGGTGACCGTCACAGGCGTTTTGCGAGAACCGGCAGAGGGCCCGCGGGGTCCGCCGCCTCACGCAGCCCCGGCGCCGCCCGCAGCAGGACCCTCAGAGCGCGGGGGAGCCCCGGGGCGGGGCAGCGAGACGCGCCGGCCGAGGCCCGGCCGCTGAGGGGTTAACGGCGGCAAGATGGCGGCGGGCCGGCCCGCCCCTCTCCGCCC
>VYZR01084891.1:0-12082 GCA_013400675.1 Oxylabes madagascariensis
CAGGGAGGTCTCAGGTGACTGGAGGTGAGCAAATATGACGCCCATCTACAAGACTGGCCAAAAGGAGGATTTGGGGAACAACAAGCCTGTCAGCCTGACCTCAGTGCCAGGGAAGGTCATGGGGCAGATCATCTTGAGTGCCATCATTCAACACGTACAGGACAATCAGGGGATCAGTCCCAGCCAGCATGGGTTTAGGAGGGGCAGGTCATGCTTGACCAACCTGATCTTCTATGACCAGGTGACCCACCTAGTGGATGAGGGAAAGGCTGTGAATATTGTTTGCCTGGGCTTCAGTAAAGCCTTTGACACTGTCTCCCACAGCATCCTCCTGCACAAGCTGTAGTGCATGGTTTGGATAGGAATACTCTTTGCTAGGTAAAAATCTGGCTGGATGGCCAGGCCCAGAGAGCGGTGGTGAACAGCGCTACATCCAGCTGGGACCAGTCACTAGTGCGGTTCCCCAGGGCTCAGTATTGGGGCCAGTTCTGTTTAATATCTTTATCAATGATCTTGATGAGGGGATTGAGTGCACCCTCAGTAAGTTTGCAGACAACACCAAGTTGAGCTGGAAAAAGAGGTTGTAGCCAGGTAGGGGGTCGATCTGTTGTCTTAAGCAACAAGTGAAAAGACAAGAGGAAACAGCCTCAAGTTGTGCCAGGAGAGGTTTACACTGGATATTAGGAAAAAGGGATATCAAGCATTGGAACAGGCTGCCCAGGAAAATGGTGAAGTCACCACCCCTTGAGGGATTCAAAGATATGTAGATGTGACATTTAAAGACACAGTTTAGTAGTGAGCTTGGCAGTGTTAGGTTTGCAGTTGAATTTGATGATCTTAAAAGGTCTTTTCCAACTTAAATGAATCCATAATTCTAAGGAAGTTGTTCAGCATGGTTAAGACCAACACTGAGTTTTAGTATTTCTTCAGAATGTCAAAACTGAACTTCAAAGTGTAACTGAGGAAAGCAGAGTTCAGTCCCACACATACTCATGACTAAATTAGCACAATATCAAAGAACATCTGTATAATACCAGTTTTCCCTAATATACACTTATGTAGTGTAAACAGGACAGTTAGACTTCACTCAAGTTAAAAAAATAAATAAAATTGCTTGCCTTCATTCAGGTTTTCCCAGATGCAATGCTGCAATAACTTCATCTATACAAAAGTGTGACAACAGTGTTATAAATTTTAATTTCTTAAATTAATATCATCTTATGGAGGACCCAAGGATTAAATTGCAATGAAAACATTACACTGTATATGACCACTGTTAAATTTTCTTTGACCTTGAGGTCTCTTGTAATCTGCACAGAAGATACTACAAGGGATGTTCCAGGGCTCAAAATCACATACTATAGCATATTTTCTAGAATTTCTATGGGGAATAAAACAGAGAGTATAATGGAACTGATAAAGGAACCTGATATCTTAGGCCTGATCGAGCAGAAACCATGGGAGAGACAGACACAGATAAAGGCTCCCTGGGGAATAAGTGACCAAGAAACATGTTGTGAAACCTTGTGATAAGATAATGATACTAGGTGACATGATGTCATAAAGAATGTGTAACCAATGAGAAATTATTACCAAAAATAGAACCCTATATAAGTGCCATACAAGAAAAACCCTATATAAACGCCTTGTATGCTCAATGAATTGGGCTTCTGATCTGAACTCGGATGTCCCCGTCTCTCAGTCGCCGATAATTGGTGCCCCGTGTGACAAGCAAGAACCAGCCTAACCTGAGCTGCTGTCAGCGAGCCCCCCCGGAACTGGAAGTGCTGGTGAGAGAACCAGGAGCGGGCCCGAAATAATCCCTCCATGGAGAAGGAGGTGAGCCAGGGCAACATGGGACAAAGCATGTCTAATGAAGAGAGAGGCATTTTTAAGCTAATGCTTGTTTTGCTTGCGAAACATGGCAAATCCTTGCCAAAGCTGGACTTGAAACTTATTCTGAAATGGGTAGCTGTTAAGCGTCCCGACGTAACTGTCTCCTCTATTTTCTCAAATGCTGTTTGGGATGATGTGAGGATTAAGCTCTATGATTTAGCCACTATGGGACATGAGCCAGCAAGGCGTATGCTCCCATCTTGTAAGGTGATCTTTGAGACATTGAAAAAGCAAGAGCAGTCTCAGGCTGTATCTTCTGTGGATACCGCCGGCCCTCTACCCCACTCTGACTCTCCCTGCCCACTTGAAATTGGCGCCCCTGATACTGAAAAGCGGCTGCAGCCATCAGCCCCCCCTCTGCCCAGTCAAGGGAGGAAAAGGCATCCTGTCTCGCAGTTAGCAGCCTATATTGCCGACTTCAGCTCTAGCAGTTAGGAGGAGGGGGGGCCCCTTTGATCTGGGACCAATAGATCCTGATGCTGAGCCTGACCTATTCCCTCCTGACCCTCATGATAACTGGATGCAATTAAAAAAAATGCTTTTAAGGAAGGGGATTTTGATATCGCAGCGAAAAAAGTCGCGCCAGTCAGGCTTCACGGCACCAGGGGAAACAACCTGCAGTAGGAACCCCTCGCTTATTCAGAAATTAAGGAACTACGCCACATGGCTACAGAACATTGGCTGGGGTCTCCCTATTTCGCCAATCTTTTACTGCCTACGTTGTCAACTCATCTTATGACCCGTCATGATTTAAAGGGACTGACAAACTTATTAACCCCAACTCAGCATGCCATTTTTGATGCTCAGTGGAAAAAGGGGTTAGAAGCTTTGCTTGTAAAATTTGTAGGGCATGCAAACCAGACTATCTTAGCCCTCACGACTGACCACCTGGCCGGAGAAGGAGCCCACTCACATCCTGCTGGGCAAGCAGACATTCCTAGAGAAGCCCTTGAGGGTATTACTGAAGCTGCGCGTACCACATTTTTAAAGGTTCCTGATGCTACAACCCCCCAAAAAGTATTTACTAATGTAAAGCAAGGACTGGCTGAGTCTTATATGCAATTTATTGACCGCTTAAAACAAGCTCTTGAAAGACAATTTGAGAATGACATTGCCAGAGAGGTGTTGCTTTTAAAATTAGCTGTTGAAAATGCTAGTGAGGACTGTAAAAAACTGCTTAAGTCCTTGCCTAAGGAGGAACACACCTTGCTGGAAATAATAGAGGCATGTAATTGCCTCGGCATGCTTCAGCATACAGCAGCAGTTACTTATGAAGCTGTGAGGGCTGGTATAGCTAATACTTTTGCAGCTTTGAAGATTACGCCAGGGGACCCCCGAACATGCTTCAGGTGCGGGAAATCTGGGCATTTGAAAAAGGACTTTTTCGAAAAGGGGGGGGGGGCCAGATCCAAAGCTCTCAGTATTTGCCCTCAGTGCCGTAAAGGGAGGCATTATGCTAATTGATGTCATTCCAAGCATGATTTTGAAGGACATCTGATATCGGGAAACCAGAGCCAGAGCGCGGAGCAGCACCGCATGCAGACACAAATGCCCCAGCCGATACCTCAGAGCAGACCACACCAAGCCTCTGCCCAGCTGCCAAAAGCAGCCTTCGCCGGACCATCGCCAATTTACAACCCGTCACACCACAGAGTGCCGGACTGGAGCTGGCAACCACCATCACAGTAACATTACTTGATTCATCTCTTCATTTGCTTCCCACAGGAGTTTTCAGACCACCAGGGCAGCATATGCATGCATTGCTTTTAGGTCGGTCATCCACCTCTTTGATGGGGCTGTTTGTTCTCCCTGGGGTTATTGACTCTGACTCTAACAATGAGATTATGATCATGGCCTGGACACCTCGACCACCTTGCACTGTGCCCCAAGGAACTCAAATAGCTCAATTGATTTTACTACCCCAAACCATGAGTGTACCTTTTACAGACGTAACACGAAAAGGGGGATTTGGGTCTACTGGAACACCCCAAGTATGCTGGGTACAACCTATATTAGAACAACGCCCCACATGCTGATGTACCCAGATATTAAAAGGACAAAAGATAACACTTGTCAGTCTCATACACAAGGGCTGATGTTACAGTAATCTCTCAAGCCAAATGGCCCTCACAATGGCCTCTTGCTGAAGTGCCCCAGGCCCTTTCAGGCATTGGAGGAAGCAGCCTAGCTATCAAAGCTGCCACTTGATACAGATCAAAGGCCCTGAGGGACATCTCACCTCAGTTAAACCATTTGTATTACCAGTGCCGATGGTACTATGGGGGAGGGATGTTCTCTCTCAATGGGGCATGTTATGGTTTCACATTTGCCAAATCTCGTTTGCTAAATTGTCTTTACTGCTGTGAGATGGAATTAGGAGGGAAAAGGCAAAAAAAGGCCCAACTTAAAAGTTTAAACAGACAGATTTTATTAACACACACACTAAAAGAATGAAAAAAAAAGGAAAAAAAGAAAGAAAAATTGAAACTTCAAAGCCCTCCTTCCTCTCCCACCAACTGTTCTTTTTCCTACAGCCAACAGAGAGAGACAAAACTATGATTTTCAGTCAGTTTCACCATTTAAACATAATCTTTCATCACTTTGGGAGGGCAGTCTCTCTAGTGTCTTATGGAGACATTTGCCACAAGAAAAAGTCTGGTGGCTCCTAATGTCACAAATTTGCAACTGCCTGGAATTTTGCAGATTGTGCCATCTCACCTATTAGCAGCCTTTCATTTGACTACTCATGGGCTCCTTAGCACATTTGGGGTAACATTTAAGAATGCTTCCTCNTTTTGTTTTGCTGGCAGTCAATGGGGGGGGGGGGCCGGAGGCACGACCGGTCCTGGGCCGGCCCTCTCCAGCAGGAGCGGCAGGCCCGGCTGGGCCGCCAGGCCCAGGGGCCACACGACGGACCGGGACTGGCCCTGTTAACTATCCAGCAGCCCGGGAGGAAAGGGGAGTTTCCTGGGAGTCTCCGATATTTAACCCCTGGAAGTTCATGTAGATGTACCTCTGTAACTTCCTGAAAACTCACTTCCTGCTCAAACCACCACAGGGCTTTAGAATTCAATGAGATTTTTAGTGGGGGTCATTGAAGCGCGCAATACTTTAAAACTAACCTGGAAAAGCAGAAAATCCAGTTTGGATCAATGGCCCCTATCATTGCAAAAACTGCACACATTAATGGAGTTGGTCCAACAACCACTCCAAAAAGGGCATATTGTCCCTTCTACCAGTCCTTGGAATTCTCCTGTGTTTGTTATCAAAAAGCAAACTGACAAGAGGTGTTTACTCCATGATCTCCGGAAAATTAACGCAGCTATGGAGGACATGGGGACTTTACAGACTGGTCTCCCATCTCCTACCATGATCCCCCAAAATTGGCACTTGACTGTTACTGATTCAAAAGATTGTTTTTTTTGATATTCCTTTACATCCTGACGATGCTCTTAAATTTGCCTTTTCAGTTCCAAGCACAAACATGCAGGCAGCCTTCCAGCGATATCACTGGATTGTTTCACCACAAGGCATGAAAAACAGCCCTACTATTTGCCAGTGGTATGTTGCTAAGGTCCTCAATCCTGTTCGTCAACAAATACCCAATGTTCTTTTGTACCATTATATGGATGATATTCTTGTAGCAGCTGAACAACAGGAAGTCATGGAGAAAGCCTTAGCCCTTGTCACCAAAGCTGTAAATCAGGCAGGGCTTTGCATAGCTCCTGAAAAGGTACAAAAACACCCTCCATGGAGGTATTTGGGGTGGTGCATTGGAGTCCGTTTAATTTCCCCCCAAGCTCTGCAAATTCAGACAAATATTCGCACCTTACATGATGCGCAAAAACTTCTGGGAACAATCACCTGGGTGCGCTCCTTGCTAGGGATTTCAAATGTAGAGCTAAATCCTTTGTTTGAACTGCTGAAAGGAGACTCAGACCTTTTATCACCTAGACAGCTTACTTTACAAGCTCAGCAGGCACTGCAATGAGTAACTGATGCCTTCGTAAACAGACAAGCTGCACACTGAGCACCTGAGCTGACTTTCTTTTTAATAATTTTCTGTCCAGCAAAACAGCCCCATGCTTTGATTTATCACTGGGACTCCAAGGCACCAGACCCTTTGCTTATCATTGAATGGATTTTTTTACCACACCAAATGACCAAAACCATCCATCAGTACCCAACATGAAATGATGGCCCAACTAGTTGTTAAGGCCCGACAGACTCACTTCTCCAGCGGGAGTGGAATTTTCCACTCTTTTCCTGCCTCTTACCACCTTTTATTTGAATTGGATATTTCAGGAATCAGAGGCTGTTCAGATGGCCTTTGCTGAATTCAGCGGACAAATCTCAATACATCCTCCAAAACATAAGCTTTTAACACCTTTATTTCAATTGATAGAAAAACCAAAGAGGAGTGAGGTTCCACTTCAAGCCTTAACAGTATTCACAGATGGTTCTGGTCGCTCTCATAAGTCAGTGGTAGTATGGAGAGACCCCTTTTCTAGTGCCTGGAGAGCAGATGTATCCACACTTGAGGGGTCCCCCCAAATTTTTGAACTTGCTGCTGTTGTCAGAGCTTTTCAAAATTTTACTTTTCCTTTTAATCTGATTACAGATTCAGTTTATGTTGCAGGAATCGTAATGAGAGTCAAAGCATCAGTTTTGAAAGAGGTTGAAAATTCACAACTTTTTTATTGGTTGCAGCTCCTTGTTTTTTCCTTAGAAAATAGAACATCTGGTTATTTTGTTATGCATATTCGATCACATACAGACCTTCCCAGATTTTTGGCTGAAGGGAACAGGCAAGCTGACTTTTTGACAATGCCAGTACAACAATCTGTTCTACTCAATAAGATAGAACAGGCTAAATTGAGCCATTCTTTTTTTCACCAAAATGCTGCCACTTTGATTTGACACTTTGGCATTACTAAAGCCCAAGCTTCACAAATTATTGCTGTTTGTCCTGATTGCCAAAGGTGTTCTTTTCCCTCTGTTGCAGGAGGTGTTAATCCCAGAGGGCTTCAGAGCCTTCAAGTCTGGCAGTCAGACATTACCCATTTTTCTGAGTTTGGCCATATAAGATACATTCATTCCTCTATTGATACCTTTTCTGGTGCTCTTTTTGCATCAGCCCATTCAGGGGAAACGGCTAAAGATGTCTGTAGACACTTCACTGCTGCTTTTGCAACTCTTGGTATACCATCTGAAGTAAAGACAGACAATGGCCCAGCTTGTACTTCCCGTCGAGTTGCTGCCTTTTTTGCCTTATGGGGAATTACACACAAAACAGGTATTCCTCATTTCCCAACAGGCCAATCTATCATTGAACGGGTTCATGGCTCCTTCAAGCGTCTCTTAGTTCAGGAGAAAGGGGGAGCCAGAGATGGCACCCCTGCCGAGAGACTGCAGAAAGTCCTTTATGTTTTCAACTTTTTGAATTGTTCTTTGATGGACCCCAACCCACCGATTGTTCAACAATTTAATTGTAATTTACAATTGCAACAAAAGGAAAAACCCCTTGTTTTAGTGAAGGATCCAGAATCTGGTAAGATATTGAGGCCTTATCCTTTGGTCACCTGGGGTAGAGGTTTTGCTTGTGTCTCCACAGACAATGGTCCCAAGTGGATTCCAGCAAAGAATGTGAAGCCGTTTCAAGAACCTTTGACTGCATCACCTGAAGATTCACCTTTAACACCAACATCGGAGGAGAACCCTTGTGAACAGGACCTTGACACCACATCAGCACCTGTTTGACCTCTGACAGACTTATGCCCTTGGGAAAATGGTTTGGATTACCCAGAGATATCAGGGTTACAGGGTTAGGTCATCCCGTCTAGGAGAACCAGAACTCCATATATCGCGAGGAGGTCTATACAGTGCACAATTCCCATTTCGTGAGTCTATTCTTGCTTTGGAGTGGGAGCACAGAGACCCTAGCCAAATAGTTACTGCCTTTGAGCGAGAACTTAGTGCAGGACTACTCCTCCCCTTCCCTTGTTTAGTTTGTTATACTGGGCATCATCAAGCTTGAGTTGAATGCAAATGTGTTGAATGTGAGATACTGTGGTACTGTACATCTCATAAAAGGAGAGGTGCTTGCTGTCAATGTGATCCAATGAGACGCAGCAGAAATAACACACAAATTCAATGAATAGTATGTGGGTATAAGTTTGGTCTACCTGAACAATTGGAAATTACTCCAGAGCAGTGGCTTACTGCTACTGAGAATAAGGATAAATGATGACTTCCCAAATATTATGGTATTTACTGGGAATTGTTTCTAGTGCTCAGACATGGCCTGTTAACCAACAAAAAACAAATGTTTGGGTAACCTTAGCAAATGTTACAGGACAAGATACGTTGTGTTTGGCCACTGCATCCCCTGATAATCCTTTTTCAATGTGCCCTATGCCCTTAGACAATTGGCCTTGCCTGAGTCGGGCGAATACAATATTGCAAAACAGCAATCATGCTGATGCCTGGGATCAATGGACCCCTTATCTTTCCCTGGCGTCCCTTGAGCCTCAAGAACTGGAACTTCTGGGCTCAGTGAAAATGGATCTTTGTATAAGGTTTAATTATTCTGGGAAAAATCAGTCTAAGGCTTGGGATGTTTCTCCTCATTACCCTGTGTATAAAAATGCAAGCGCTTAGTGTAATTATATATCTGGGAATACTTCTCGCTTAACCAATGCTCCATTACTTTTACCCCCTGGGGTATTTTTAATTTGTGGAGATAGGGCTTGGCCTGCCATCCCATTGCACATTAAAGGAGGACCATGTAGCCTTGGGCGATTGTCCCTTTTAACCCCAAACATATCCATGATTTTTCAAC
Source organism: Oxylabes madagascariensis (assembly GCA_013400675.1). Lineage (NCBI taxonomy): Eukaryota > Metazoa > Chordata > Aves > Passeriformes > Timaliidae > Oxylabes > Oxylabes madagascariensis. The sequence goes on from VYZR01084891.1 coordinate 8,738, forward strand.
ATAATATCCCTCTAGAATTAAGCAAACCTTGCATGCTTCTCACAAAGTTTGTGATTACCAGCTTGATTTTTGGCCTAAAGGACAGCGATGGGAAGTATCGTTTTTTGCCCCTGGTGTAGCAGCAGGAAAAGCTTTAGGATTACTTAAGAAATTAGGTTGTTGGCTAGCTAAACAAACTAATGCTACATCCTTAGCATTAACATGACTTTTAACTGATGTTGATTCTATTAGACACGCTACTTTGCAAAATAGGGCAGCGATAGATTATGCTTTTAGCACAAGGACATGGATGTGAACAATTCGATGGAATGTGTTGCATGAATCTGTCCGACCGCTCCCAGTCAATACATGCAAGCATTCAAGCCCCAAAAGAGGGTGTAAACAAAGTGCAAGTAGATGATGGACTTGATTGGCTAGGTCAACTTCTGGGGGATTGAGGACTTGGTGGATAGATAAGAAATTTAGTTAAAATAGGCTTATATGTATTAGGCATTATATTATGTATTGTTATGGTTATTCCTTGTATTTTACAGTGTATGAAAAATAGAAAAGTCACTCTAAGCATGTATTTTTGGTTGGACAGGAAGGGGGAAGTATGGGGAATAAAACAGAGAGTATAATGGAACTGATAAAGGAACCTGATATCTTAGGCCTGATCAAGCAGAAACCATGGTAGAGACAGACAGATAAAGGCTCCCTGGGGAATAAGTGACCAAGAAACATGTTGTGAAACCTTGTGATAATGATACTAGGTGACGTGATGTCATAGAGAATGTGTAACCAACAAGAAATTGCTACCAAAAATAGAACCCTATATAAGTGCCATACAAGAAAAACCCTATATAAACGCCTTGTATGCTCAATGAATTGGGCTTCTGATCTGAACTCGGATGCCCCCATCTCTTAATCGCCAATAAATTTCTTCTAATAGATGTCATATTTTATCACAGATATCAAATTCTTCTATACTGGGCAACTTCTGAAATGAACATCTCACTTCCTTATTTATCACTTTATCACCAAATCTCTCAATTCTAACACTTCATTATTTCTGCTATAAACCTTAGATAAAATAAGAGCATCAAGAAAACTGGATGAAAAATATAAATTAATTCTCACTGCTGCCATATTGATAAATCTTATTTTCTATTATTGTTTTCACTACATGTAAAAATCTAAGTATCATCTGTTTTTTGTGAAAATACTAACTCAGATAACGAATAACTCACAGGCCAGCTTTTAAAATTTCTATCATTGTATAAACTCAACTTGTATGACCGTGGATAATTTACGACATAGTTATTTGTTTGCAAGGGTATTCTCTTTCTCTAAAACTTCAAGAAATAAGCGTGGCAAAGAAAGTTTTAAAGAACCCTTACGTCCAATTAAATCTGCATTACTGCTGAACTTGGAAACATCTTGAAATATTGTTGGAGGTTAGGATTTTTCCCTTTTTTTCTCTCTGGGATTTTTCTCCCATTTGTTGCCTAGGAGATGGTGGTGATGGGTGCTTAAGAGGGACAGGTGATGTGCTGGGGGGAGGAGGGGGGGCAGGGGTGCGGTTGGCTTCCCTCTTGGCTGGGGAATTTTCTCTTGGAAGGGGCAGGGATGCCGCAAGATTTTGGCTGAGGGGTGAGGGGCTGGGCTCGGCTCCTCGGTCTCTCTCTCGCTGTTGGATCGGAGGGGAGACGGCCAGGCTGCATTTGCTGTGGGAAGAATTTGCCACCACCGCGGAGTTCCATCTTTTACTGCTTCTCCTACTGTAAGTGAAGCTTTGCTCATAAGAGTGGCCATTGAACTGGGACTTTATGAACACCCGATCTCATGGGAAATTACCCTCGCCATCTACTTGGATGTTTCAGGGGAAAACCTGGGACCCCTCTCCCGTCCACAGGACTGTCTCAGTGCCTCCTGGCTGTTTGTGGGAGCCCGGCTGCTGCTGCTCAGCCCCGCTGATTTTCTGCCACTGCTTTGGGTTTCTTACTACATTTTAACGCAACACCCTGTGTCAGCTCAACCCCCGTGGCTCTTGCTGCAGCTGTGGAGTTTCTGCTACATTTTGTTTGCCACCTCAGGTGTGCCCGCATCTGCTGTTCCAGCCTGCTGCTCCGAAGTTCCTGCTACAGTCCATTTCACAACCTGGAGGGGCACTGAGACCAGCTCCCCCCCCCGCCCCCCATGAGTTTGCAAAGCAAGCCCCTTTGCACTCTCTCTCCTGCTGACTGAGTCACCATTACCCATGTGGAGAGGAGGCTGAGCTCATGCCACAGTGCCCCCTGCAGCCGTGGGGGAATCATCACACCTGCCCTGCCCAGCTGGGAGCCAACAGCGCCCCTGCCGGCTGTGACCATAACTACACCAAAGGGAAAAGTGCTTGACAGCCGAGAAAAGGCTGTTCTGGGTCTGGTTTTTTTCTGTTTGTTGTTGCTGCTGTTGTTGTTTGTTTGCCTTGTTATACATACATATACTTGTAAAGAACGATTATTTGTTTTCCCATATCTTTGCCTGAAAGCCCTGTAATTTCAAAATTATAATAATTCGGAGGGAAGGGGGTCACATTTTCCATTCCAAGGGAGGTTCCCACCTTCCTTGGCAGACACCTGTCCTTTAAACCTGGACAAATATGCTTATCCAAAGCAAGACCTACAAAAAGACCCTCAAAAGGCAGCCTCTGCTATCTTACTTGCTTATTTTTTAAAAACAGGGAGTTTCACCCCGGTGGAGCTAAGGTTATCAAAGCCCCACTATGCTCCATTTGCCCTCTTACATAGCATAAAAGAAACAAAGCAACAGCAATAATCTTAATGCTGCCAATTTTTCATCTCGTGTCCAGATATAAAAGTCCATAATTTAAAATGAAAACTATTAAAGCATGCTGAAACAAGGGGGCTAAAAGTCAAAGGGTGATCAATTAGGGGTAATAGTCTGAACAATGTATCCTGCTCAACATTTGCTGGGCTTGCAAGAGGAGGCAAGGCCATTGCTTGCAACAGCAAGATGAAAAGAATGCGAGGCTAGCAGATAAGAAAGAAACTGTCTGCTTGAGGTGGTGATAAGAAAGACTGTTATGACCAAGGCTAGCTTTGCGGCTCAAACTGTGACCAAGAAGCCAGTGAGCACGCGAAAGAGGATGAGTTAAAAAGTTCAAACGAGAGGAAGACTTGTATTACTTCATCATGAAGACCGCCGACAACCACCAGAGGGCATTGCGCAGGTGCAAAAGACTGATAAGCTAATTTTAATACAAAGCGAGAATAGGCGTGGTTAGATGATAAATATGTATAGACAACTTAATGCATATGTAACATTTTAGAGAATAAGTAGAGAAAGGTAACTCTTTGGAGG
>VYZR01084898.1:6788-20193 GCA_013400675.1 Oxylabes madagascariensis
GGCGCCGGGCCCGCGCTGCCGCTCCCGGACTTGGGAAGTCTGGAGGAAGGATCGCCCGGAATAAACAGCTCTCCGGGCCGGGTCGTGCCGCCGGGCTGTGCCTCCCTGTGCCCGGGCCGGCGCACGGGAGGCGATGCTGGGCTCGGGCAGCCCCTGAGGGCGAGGCGGCCCCTGCTCCGGCAGACGCCGTTCACACCCAGCCCGCGCCCGGGCTGCGCTCGGTGCTCCCGGGATAACGCGTCCGGCCTGTCCTGGTCCCTGCATCATGGGCTGGACTGGGCTGCAGCTGCCGCCCCTCCGCAGGAGTTCAGGGGTGTGGATCAAGGTGTTCATTGAGGGCTGCAACTTTAGTGAAAGTACTATTTTTCATAGTTACGTTGGTTTTGTTCACATTGTGGCCACAAAACTTTGGCTTTGTATGCGAAATACAAAATACCTTATTAGGCTGCATTCTTGAGGTTTTGTGAAGGGCCTTGTGAAAGCCCTTCCGTTTGCATTCCGTGAGCGGAATGGTTCCCAGGTCGTGCTGTGGAATCCGAGGGCACAGGGACTTTGCTGGACTCAGTCCCTGCCCACACCTCGGTGCCTTTTCCTCTGGAGCCGCAGTGTCAGTGCCCTCGCTCTGGATACCGTGCTGCTGTGTTTGTTGGAATCGGAGCCTTTTGGATATGTTCTCTGCTTTTGAGAAGCAAATACTGATGTTCTGGTCAAATCCGAACATTCTGTTAAAATTTATATATGGACTGAAGTCACAGTGGGGTTTTGTTGGTTTTTTTTTGGTCCCTTTTAATATTAATGGTATATAATAGTCCAGTGTTACTAATTTAAGTCAGTCCACTTTGTCTTCTCCTTTTCCCCCACAAAAAACTATTCTGGTAAAACTGGCAGACTTTTTTTTTTACTTTTTTTTGCATAGTACAGTGTAAATTTTATTAACTTTTTACTTTGGAGACTTGTACATATCAGTATGTACTTTGCAGTTAGAATATCAGTTGCATCAGATTTATGAGTTCATACTGTTTGATTAAAGCATGTTGATAAAGTGAGATTAATCTCTTTTATGAAGTAGAATCTACTCATTTTTTCTTGTAGTCTTGGTTGGATCTGGTGCCTTTTGTTTTCATTTAGGCACATTTTTGTTGTAATGTTTTTGCTATGACCCAAAATGGCAGTGTTTGATTGCCAGTCTTTGTAAGTGCAATTGAGAGGTGCACATTAAAGAAGTTGATTTCCAAGAGGACATCCTTATTTATATTAAATGCAGGAAAGGACTTGCCTGCTGTTTTAAGCAGACTGATATCTTTTTTTCCCTGCCTTGTCTTCCTACTGATATCTTGAGATGACTGATGACTAATGACTGATTACTCTTTGTCTGTGGACAGGCATCTTAAACTGCATCATGATCCCAGCCTAACAGTTATAATTTGGAATGTTTTTCTATTTAAATGCATGTGGCATGCATGAGTGTGACTAGAATTTCCCTCAGTAGTTTTTCCAAGTTTAATTTTCCAGTTGCCATTCTGTAGTGAGTTACAGACAGCGTTTGGTTTGTACTGTTAGAGGAGCTCTGCACAAGTGCTCTGTCTGCATGCATTGACCTTCAACTCGAAGATTGAATTTGGGATCAAGAAAAACTGCTGTTTTGTTCTAATTTACTGTCAAGTATGTTTTCTTTCTGAGCTCAGTACTTTAATGAGGTAAATGAGAATGGTAGAAGGAAAACAGCAGTAGTCCGCCAGTGTTACAGATCTAATTTGAATAAGATCAGATTTCTTTGATAACACCAAACTTCTGTAAATAATGTAAAGTGATTGTTTAAAAGATTTCATTACCTGTGGGAAAATTAGACAAATGCCAGAAAATTTTTTCAATTATTGGAAGAATTTGTTTGGGTAAGGCAGATGAATGAAAAATATGCGTTAAATGGCCATGAAACAAAGAGTTCACATTGTTCAGCGTGACTGTAGGAGCCAAGCACAAGTTGCCAGAAGGATGAGCAGACTGAGACTGTTGCAAGTTACAGGTTTTTTACAGTGAGACTTTTAAACTGTACATGCTGCCTCCCCACAAAACCAGTAAAAAGTCTCTTTCTGTGCTCACTTCAAATAGGAACAGAAATATATGTAGCAAGTGAACACTACCATCATTAATTTTCAATGTAAATTTGCAGATTACTTAATTCTTTTGGCTACTTCTGCTGATATTCAGTGCAATATTGCTTTATCAGCAGTGCAGTTGTAATGGGAATTAGGAACCCCCCAGGTCTGAAGCGCTGTCAAAGGAAAAGAATTTCATCCTATGCATCCTTGACAGCAGAACTTGCTCTGGGTTGCATAGCTGGTGTTCTAGATAATAAAATGTAGCGCTTTTTTTTTTTTTCTTTTTTTTTCTTTTTTTTCTTTTTTTATGAGGGAGGAAAAGTTGCCAAGTGTTTTGTTGCCCAAGTCTCTTCATAAACAGACCTAGTAATGAGTCATTTGTTTGAAGCAATTCTCCTCAGGTTTCCTTTAACATAAGGTATGTGGCTGATTAGACCAACTGGCTGACTCTGCTCAGTATCTGTTTGTTTCTCCTCTTCGAAACAGAATGAGGAAAATTTAGAGTAATTTTCTTGCTCAGCAGTGTGAAACTGCTGTAGTTTGCTCTGGCTGATGTAATGACCTGACAGTTTCTTCAGCTACTTGATGATGTCACAACATCCCCATGGCTGGGGGCAGAGCAGCTGGAAAGTGGCCCAGTGGGAAAGGACCTGGGGGTGCTGGAAAACAGCAGCTGAACACGAGCCAGTGTGTGCCCTGGTGGCCAAGAAGGCCAGTGGCAACCTGGCCTGGATCAGAAACAGTGTGACCAGCAGGGCCAGGGCAGTGATTGTTCCACCTTTACTGGGCACTGGTGAGGTCACACCTTGAGTGCTGTGTCCAGGTCTGGGCCCCTCAGTACAAACCAGACATTGAGGTGCTGGAACAGGTCCAGAGAAGCTCTGGAGTACAACTCCTGTGAGGAGCAGCTGAGGGAGCTGAGGGTGTTTAGCCTGGAGAAGAGGAGCTCAGGGGACACCTCATGGCTCTCTACAACTCCCTGAGAGGAGGGTGTAGTGAAGCGGGGGTTGGCCTCTTCTCGTAAGTAACAAGTGAGAGGACAAGAGGGAAGAGCCTCAAGTTGCACCAGGAGAGATTTAGAGACTAGACTTTAGGAAAACTTGTTTCATCAAAAGGATGGTCAGGTGTTGGACTAGGCTGCCCAGGAAAGTGGTTTAATCCCGTCCCTGAAAACATTCAGAACACGCGTGGATGTGGCCTTTAGGTTACATTTAATGGTGAACTTGACAGTGCTGTGTTAGTGGTTGGACTCAATGATCATAGAGGTCTTTTCCAAACTAAATTGTTACAAGATTCTATGTAAGAATTCTTATCTGTGAGAAATTCGTACGCTACCATATTACGTGGTGTTCTCCCTAAAAGATACTGAGCAGCAGTGCCCAAAGTTTAGATTTCCCACTCCTGTTTGAGCGCTTCGGTTTGTTGTAATAGTGATGCAAATGTGTTGCATGAAGTGATGACTTATCTTTAAAAAAAAAAAAAAGATAAGATTTTAAAAGCTCGAGTTAAATTCTCTGTGCTAAAATAAAAGGTTATCTACATAGATAGAATCTGCTTTCTTACCAAAAGAAAAGCTTTCAAAAGCTTTTTCTTTTGAAAACTGTGTTTCATCAAGAAATTCAATTCAGTTATACAACGTAATGTATTAAAATAACTGACAGACATCAAAGAGATTCTGTCAGATCTAATAGGAATTGCTTATATATGATATGCAATGAAATTTTACTGCCAGTTATGGCGTGGGTGGAAGAACTACAAAAAAACCTTTCAGTATTTCTTTGCAAATAAAGTAGAATACTGGGAAGAGTTTCTTATGTGGGGAAAAAAGAAAGCCTTGGAAGTTGTGTATTTAATGCTTGAAGCTAAGCTTCTGAAAGTTTAAAAACTAATATAAGGTAGCCGACTTTCAGAAGTGGTCAGAGCTTTCATCTGCCTCTGAAAAACCCACATTTCAGTGCCTAATTTCATTTGCAGTTGCACTGCTCTCTTGGGGCTTCGATGTGTGACCACTGTGCTGCTGAGCAGACTGCTTACAATGTGTAATGTGGAATGTATAGTGGGTAGGCATAGAATGATAGAGTTGGGAACGGTGTTCAGCAAAGAAAAACTTGATGTATTTACCAGGAGAGTCTTTTCAGTACTGCAAATTAAAATTGGTGTATTGACTTTGAAACCTTTTTGCTGTTTAATTCTTGACAGTGAATTAAAAGTGAAATCAGTGTGTGATCTATGTACTCAGCAGCCCTGCTGTCATCTTGGTGAGAAACTGAAACCCTGCAGCACTGTGCGAGGCCCTTTTCTGTCCTTTGATATCCAGCATTTGATAGAGGTTTTCTTCATTTGCTCTTAAAAAGCTCTGGCGCTGCATTGCCACAGCTTCTTTGCATTTTCTGTGCCACTGTTTGTCTCTATTGTTAGAAAGTCGTGGCATTTACCCCTACGGGTCTGTGATTTATATTTCTGAAGTAACAGCTGGCTTTGAGAGAATCAGGCTTCCCAAGCTGCTGGGCATGGTATCTTGCCTGCAGCAGCATCTGTTGTGAATGATCTCACTTGTTTATTTCTCAGCATTATTCAAGTACAAAGGGAAGTTACTAACTACCTTCTTGGAGCACCCAGAAAAGCTGCATAAAGCCAAATTGCTCAGGAGGCACAGAGTTTATGTACATATCCATGGAATTTTTATTATTTCTACCCTTAATAGAGGTGGAATAATTTGTGTCTTAGTATTTTCTAAGGTCCCTGGTTGTCCTTTGTTGCTGTAGCTCATGGAAGAGAATCATGGCCACAGAGCTTGGAGCAGAGAGCTGTGTTGTGCATTTGGTACTGTGTGGTGGTGATGAATTGGGCACTTAGTGACTGGAAGTCAGTGAGATGGTGTGACAAAACCTGTATGGGGCCAGTGTGATTTGTTGTGCAGGGCTGAGCACATCACTTCTTTAGGGAGGAGACTTCTCATGTGGAATGGACTGGGAATTTCTGGGTGGCATTTCTGGGACTGTCAGGTGTAAACGTGCTTTTCTATCAGTGAAGGCCAGGGAAATAGGAAACTTTGTGACAACCTTGGCATGGCAGGATGACAGAAGGGATGCACATACCTGCTTCTGTGGTGCGACTGACACAACTATAAGGGCTTGATTTCTTTTAGCTACAGCTTCCTGGTGCTTTTTACATGCCCACTTAGAAACAAACCATACACTAATACTTGGGAGAGGGAGAATACCTGTACCCCAGCTGTAGGAAATTATTTCCAAGGAGCCTCCAGGCATCTTGAAGAGACACTTTAACAGACACACTTCAAGTTCTAGATAGAAATTGTAAATGTGAACTTTGGGGATGTTATTGTTGCCTCAGTGATTCTTACTACTTTGGGATATTGTTGGTTTCATACTTTTATGCTGCTTTACAAATCTTGGACAACAATCAATATGTGTGTGATGTGACTCTGGAATTACTAATTCCAGACTTAGGCAATGTGACTAATACTCTAAGCTTTGGACATCTGTTACCCACAAGTAATCTGAGTTCTTTCCAAGCGCTGATTTTGTGAATGTGTTGGGCAGAGATAAATAAAATTTAAGAAGAACAGTTTTATTATCAATCAAGCACTCTTAAAGTTCCATATTAGAATATTTTGTTCCAGATAAGTCATATTAAGAAAACCCAGTTCCCGCAGAATCAGGCCAGGATTGAAGAGTCAAATACATTTTTACCACTTCTGTCAAGTGGAATAACATGTAATGTGAGGAACCACACTGTAAAGGGTAGCGGTTTTTAGAAGGTGATTTTGGAAGGTGATTGTAGTACGTAAGAGAAAAAGCCAGTGGGTAAAATGAATCAGCTTCCACACAGAAAAAGAGCGTCTTTGCTAGAAAAGCTGTAGGAAAAATCTGACAGCCATATTGGAGTTACTTTTCATTGTCAGCAATGTCAGCAATAGTGAAAAAATAACATTGGCAAAATGTCTCTCAGTTACGCCGTTTGGAATTAAAAGCATTTTAGCTTCTGGGAGCAGCGTGTATCCAGGACTTAGGCCTTGTCTTAGTGGAGTGGTTGAATTATTTGAGCTGCCATGGCTGCAAAATTGCATGTCTCATTTTCTGCAACTTGAAGGTCTGTTAATGAAATCACTGGTTGTACAGATGCCCTGTGTGTCTCAAGAATGTCACCAGGTGATGTTTAATCATGAGATAACAACCTGTGCTTACAGATGTAACTCTCCTATTCCTTTAGAAAGCATAAGATAAAAAGCAAGGTCCAACGTTGGTACTACTGTGGAAAGACAGTACTTTTTAACCAACCTTTTCAGAATTCATTAACCTTGTCCTTTCACTATAATCTCCTTTCTTGAAAGAAATACTTACAGTTTATCTGATGCAACTGTTAAGCACTGGTTTTCCCACGGAGTGGCTACTGCTATGTCATTCCTCAATTTATAAATTACTAATTCTTTTGAATTTTTTTTTGTAAGGGATTTTTTTGTTCTATAAATTATATGATTATATTTGAATATTTTAAAATTATACATGCAAACATTAGTAGCTTCTGGACTACAGTTGGCACAAGTAGAAATATAATTCTAATCTATGAATCAGCATTGGAACATTTCCACTAAATTCTTGTTTAACTTTGTTAGGTACAAGAAAACTCACCGGGGCATAGAGCTGGATTGGAGCCATTCTTTGATTTTATCGTGTCCATTAATGGTTCAAGATTGGTAAGTGTGTTGCTATTTTATAACTTTTACTATAAACAGTGTTTTGAGAATGTGATATTTATAGGTAAACCAATGGATTTGTTTTATTTAAATGTATATAAAATATTTCTTCTTACTTTTAAATGAAGGAGGCAAACTGCATCAGGAATTGATTTCCCTCACCCTGTAGGAGCAGTTCTATCGAGTTTAGCTGGAGAATAAGACAGACATGCTCTCTGCAGACATTGCACCAAGACAGAATTGCCTGCTGATCCTCCCCTCCTGGCTTATGCCGGTGCCCTCCTGGTTCTGTGTGCTTCCATGAGAACTCACAAACTTCACCTAGTCCAAACAGGTTGAGTGAAAAGCTGCTGGTAGAGCTGTTGGCTGGGCAGGAGGCATGAGGGGAGCTTTCAAGCAAGAGCTGTCATCAAACAACAGACCATCGTAGCAGTGGAAAAAACCAGCAGCAGGAGGCTCTGCACCAGTATGTTCTGGACTCGAGAAAGCCTCTGAACCAACTGAAGTGTTGGCATTTTTGGAAAGTATGACCTGTTACTGTGAAGTCCCAGGGTTTTTCCGGAGTTGTATTCTAGAATTTTGAAGGGACTAGAAACTTGTTACAAAGCAGCTGTTAATTCATGTTCTGGTAATGCACAGGGTAGCACCTTTGTAATGCAAGTGTTGCTGTAGAACTGAATGCTTGTTCTATCAAACACTGACCCAAGCTCTTGTTCACACGTTCGCAGAATAAAGACAATGACACTCTCAAGGACCTGCTGAAAGCAAATGTTGAAAAACCTGTAAAAATGCTTGTGTACAGTAGCAAGACACTGGAACTGAGAGAAACATCAGTAACTCCCAGCAACATGTGGGGTGGGCAGGGCCTGCTGGGAGTGAGCATTCGCTTCTGCAGCTTTGATGGGGCTAATGAAAACGTCTGGCACGTCTTGGTACGTATTGACTTGGAAGTATTGTTATTATTGCTGTTTCTGTCTTTCTGTTGGAAAGTAACTTGCACGGGATGTAGTTAACAAGTCATGAGATCAAACTGGTCTCATTGATCAAACTGGCTTTGATTGATTTGCGGTTTGGGAAGAATACAAATGCAGTTTGTAGTCTGCAAATGTGTATTTGTGAGTATATTGTCAAGTGTTGTATTTAAATGAATGAGTTTGCACAATACACAGAGATACTGTATTTGGTACAACACCACAACCATATGGAAAGGGACTGCCATAGAGCCACTGTTTCTTTAGTTCATTACTGTGTTGAAAACTTGACTAGTTTGTCTGACTGAGAGCTTGTGTGAAGTGCATGTCTGCCTGTTCTGACAGTTACACAGTGTTTTGTAACTTTCCATCTTAAAACTAGGAAGTGGAGCCGAATTCTCCTGCTGCATTAGCTGGACTTAGACCTCATAGCGACTATATCATTGGAGCAGATACTGTCATGAATGAGGTAAGTATATAAAAATAGTCTTTATTTTTTAAAAACTAAAAATGCAGTTGTACCAGGGCAGTTTGAAACATCCCTGGTTCTCTGTTCAGTGTGAATGGAAATCAAATGCAAAGAGGAAGGAGCTCTGGCATGGTGCCTCTTCTTAAAGGCAATCCTGGACATACGAACTGCTCTTAAATGTCTTCATGGAGTCAGATACAAACTTTAGTACTCTAAAATTAGTATTTTGAATAGCAGATTTGAAATTTGGGTTGTGCCACGTCTTCTGAGTTGTGCTAGCAAAACACATCTTAAAGTTGGCCTTGGGATAAAACAGCGGCACTGCAACGTGTGGCTGTTACCAGAGCCCATTACAGAAAGTCAGGACTGGAATGATTGATCTAATGCCAAATAATAAAATAAGGACTAGAAAGCCCTTACTAATTTTTATCTTTTTGTAGTCTGAAGATCTCTTTTCCCTTATTGAAACACATGAAGCAAAGCCATTAAAACTTTATGTGTACAACACAGACACGGATAATTGTCGGGAAGTGGTGATTACTCCAAATTCTGCCTGGGGTGGAGAAGGCAGGTAAGGAGACAGTGTCTTACAGGGGGATGGGACAACTTTCGTACAGCACCAGCCTGAAAACTGCTGAGTTTAAGTTTTCTACAAAGACAGGGAAAGAGTGTTGTTATATTGAAAGTGTCTGCTCTAATAAATTATATATTTACTTGAAATTCAGATGCACTTACTATTGAGAAGGGTGTAAATCAGCTAGTGAAGTGCATAAAGTGCAATGGTTGCTTTCTGCATTAAATTCCAAACAGTCGTTAGCTGGTTATCCTTGAAGTATTGTGAGTAGCCAGAACACTGCAAGTACTGCAAGTATCAACTGTGGGTTGAATTCCAAGCTCTATACCTGCTGTAGCTCCTTGGTTTAAATAATAATGAAGTTTATTTTGTGCTGAATATTTATTGCTAAAGCAACAGAATTTCCTTTCAGTTGTTTTGCATTGATTATTTCTCCACAGAAAGTGAGGCAGTGTGGGGGCAGAAGGGGAAGGTTTTACAGCATTTACATTGAAACTTGTTGGTGTCTTGAGTTGTTCATGCGTTGCTTGCTGTAGTCTGTAGTTGTAAAGTCACTTAGCTGACGTGAAAATTTTCATATTTTAAAAGCCTAGGATGTGGCATTGGTTATGGATATTTGCACAGGATACCTACTCGCCCATTTGAAGAGGGAAAGAAAATTTCTCTCCCAGGACAGTTGCCTAGTGCATCTCTCAGTCCCCTCAAAGATGGTTTCACTGAGGTAAGTTGTGGTCCCATTCCGTCGGCTTGGTAAAAATGGATGATGATGTTTATTGCTTTTCTGCTTTTCTTGGTTCATGTAGAAACAAACCCTAATGATGCAACTTTCTTTTCTCTTTCAATAAGGTTCAGCTATCATCAGTTAATCCCTCAGCCACCCTCCCTCCTGGGCCAGCAGGCCTTGAGCAGAGTCTTTCAGGACTTTCTATTAACTCACCTTCAACTACTGTCAGTAATGCTCTCAGCACAGGTTGGTATTGGAAGGAACTGACCTGAAATGCATGGCTTTTCTGACTTTTTTGTTCTCAGAGATGTTTCTGTTTAATTGAGTAGAAGGCAGAAGAGAGAATAAAACTTCCTCTTAATTTTTCTCAACAAAAAAGGTTGATGTGCTGGATTTGTGCCTTAATTGCTCACAAAATAGTTGCAAACAACGTCTATTAAAAATACCGTGTGTATTACTTGGAATTCTGTTTTTCTTATCAGCATTTTAATGTTAAGGCAAATAATAATTCTCCTGTGAGCAATTATTTATTTGTACTCCTTAGGGAAAGAAGATGAAGTGTTGTATGCTTAAAATCATTGTTGTTTCCCTGTGTACCCCACCAGGTGTTCCAACAGTTCCATTATTACCACCACAAGTCACTCAGTCCCTTACCTCTGTGCCACCAGTTAACCCAGCAACTACATTACCAGGTGAGTAGGTAAAATTTCTTAAAACATTTCTGAAACAAAAATCTTACAGGAGCAAGGGAAAGAGAGCTGTCTTTTCCACTACCTTTGTGTAACTTAAGCATTTCATGTAAGATCTCTCTCTATACAACCTCTACAATGTGAAGAATTATTTTTCTTGGAGTATGTTCACAGCATTTCTGTAGCACAGAGGAGAGATGTGGCAACAAGAGTTACAAGTTTACCTTTTCAGGGCTCGCTGTACAGGGGATGCAGTATTCAGGATTTCTCAGGAAGGTTTTGCTTTGCTATTTGCAACATTTTAGGAAACTCATTTTTAAATAGTCAGCTTGACATTACTCCTACTATAAATACAGGGCTAACAATATAGAATTTATGTTGCAGTTACTGTTTCTGAATTATATAGGTATTTAAACTGGTATTGTATAATACAAGTAAGACTCTTTCTACAGTGTGGTTGTTTCCTGATAATAATGAACATTACATTTCAAACACTACTATTCCAGAAGTATACATGAGGGGTAAGATGAGGATTGTATAGGATTTTGCTGTGGCATTGGTGTGCTGGTACAGGACTCAATTGTGCCTTCCAAAACACTGAAGGAGTTGTATTTTATGTTTTGCGTGTTATGAGACAAGTAGATCAAGATGTGTCCATTACATAACGCTTGGAGGTACAGCTTCTAACACGGAAAAGATGTGCAGTAGAGCTCAGTGCATGCAAACAAGGGCAGAGAACTCTCACAGAAGCTGAACTTGTCAGTAGTTTTCTATTTTCTCTAGGCAGAAAAAGATTATTGACCTTTTCTTCACCAGCCACCTAATCCACCCCTTCCCTAAACTCTGCAAATACAAGTTTTCCATTCACCTTTTTCTCTGAATAGTATTATTGCTTATGGAAAAGCAAATGAGAATATTTCTTGCAATCTGCATGGACGTACTAGTGAAAATGTTCTTAGTAAATATACTGGAGGTTTAAAGTTTGAGTGAATTTGTATGAAGTTCAGCTTTTTTCAGATTTAAAAAAAAAAATTCAAACCAAATTTGCATATAGCTGACCTGAAAGCTCTTTGAGTCAGATGATGTCAGCCTTCATGGCAAATGAATTCATGGGTAGGTAAAGATGGCTGGGTTTTAATCAAAATCTCTATACAGTGGCCTTGTTTTAAGACTTTCCTCCTCTCTATCTTCATACTGTAGTATCAACAGTTTATTTCTGAATTAGCCTTTTCTGAACTAAACACAAAGTACAAATAGAGGCCTTGTCCCAGAAATGAAGCTCCTCGAAAGTGGAAAATTCAGGAGCTGAAGGATGTTCCATAACCAACACAGCGATGGAAGGGCATGTGTTGCATTCATTGTATGTTTCCCTTCTACTTTCAGTCCTTACTGACTTTGAAAGTTCCTTTATCTTTTGCCTTTTGATATACATTTTTGTGATTAACTCTAGTCATGAACTAAGTAGAAAAGACTAATAACAGAGTGATCAATATTAGGGATCAGGGAATACTGTGTATTTGATAATATATTATTGTTTGCCACTCAAATTGGGAATGGAGAACTTCTGGTATAGTACTGTAGTGAAACAACTACCTTGGTTGAAAGCTGAACTTGGAATGCAAAACTTATAATGCTGAAATAGGATTATGCTTTCCTCAGAAAAAACTGAAAGGTGTGGGATTATGTATTTGCTAGTTCAGACTTCCTGCAGTAGGTATCTCTTCTCACTGTGCAACTTAAAAGCTGAAATTCAGGTGAATTTGCATTCATCCATATAAAAATTATAATCAGGATACACAGCACATTTTAAATTATCAACAAGATCTAAGAAACAGTTAGAAAAAGACAGTTTAAAGTTTTCAGCTGTAACTGTTCCGTTCTTCTTTAGGTCTGATGCCATTACCAGCAGGGCTTCCTAACCTGACTGATCTGTCCAAACTTAATTTACCTGCACCACAGATTGTTCCAGAAATCATACAGCCTGGTATGTGCTTCTGCAAACTGAATTCTGCAAACTGAAACTCTGTAATTAGAGTCGTCCTTGGCACTCAGACCCATCTGGGGGAGTCCTGAAGCTGATAAATTAAATGTTTGCCTCAGATGGGAGTGGATGTTAGTGCCCAGATCAGGTAGACAAGGAATATGTCTTTAGATAAACTAATTCTAAACCAGTGTCTGTGTTTAGATGTTTTATTTTTTATTACCTGATGTATATCTTGGAAGAGATTGTACCAAAAGTGAAAGTATATTATTTTTGGGTAAAAGAAAATATTGTTTCCTTGTAAGCTAGATGAGGAGATTGGTGTTCCCTGAACTGAATGCCAGAATTATGAACTAATATTAGATTTACAGTTTTGAATTCAGCAAAACTGCTGAAGGTGCACATGGGGCAAGCAAAAAGATATTAAAAGCTTACATGGAATATGTTTTTTGTTAACTTCTGGCAGTTTTAGTGAAGGCCAGGAAAACCTAATCAGTGTTAATGCATTAAATACCTAGTTCTCTGGGGAGATACAAGCAACCTGGAATTTACTCTGCTTCTTCAATTCTGAAATCTGAAAAGTATCAGGCTTGAAATGACCCTGCTGAATCAGTGCTGCACTGATTTGAGCTGTCTGGTGTGCAGCAGCTCACTGCCTCTTTTTTCTCTTTTTTTCTCTCTTTAGGTTTGCAACCCCTTCCCCCCTTGCCGCCTCTGCATCTAATGGGAATAACGCCTCTGTCAATGCCACCCAAGTGTGTTCCTATGCTTCCTTTGGTCACAGAGGCATCTACAGTGCCTACAGATTTGCTTCCCTCTGTTCCTCAAGCTGGAAGCTTTTCCGTCAACCCTGGCACTACAGAAAATGTAGAGGACACCTCTGCACTCACCTTGGATAGCACTACTCCAACTTCCAGGGCAACTATTGTTGACAGATCAAACGAATCCTCTGCAGCTAATGAGAAAACAACTGGAATCACAGATACACAAGCTTCTGAATCATAACTCCAGGATCACTCTATTGGATTGGCTTGATATTTATTTAGCCATGGGATACATATTTGAAAAGCAAGCTATCATCAATTTCATACTAGTTTGTACTTAATCTTTAGAAGTCCTGTAAATAATATGGAGGTATTATAAAAATAAAAGGGGATTTATAAAGTGGGGGGGGGGGGGGG
>VYZR01084899.1:16290-29689 GCA_013400675.1 Oxylabes madagascariensis
AAAAAAAAAAAAATCTATACCTGTGCTCCCATGATTTTGTATCAAATAACTTTTGAGAGAAGTACGTATTAAATTGAATATTTGAGAGTAGCAACTTCTACAGTATCTTATAAAGCAGGCTGCTGAGGAACAAGAAACTCATGGACAAGATACAGTCTATGACTTCACTTTGATAATTTTGGACTGAGTGATTCGAGGGGAATGCATTAGGACAAGAAAGAAAGTGAACNATTCGAGGGGAATGCATTAGGACAAGAAATAAAGTGAACCTGTGTCCTGCCAAATGGGTCTGACAGTTCTCCCTGGGCTGCAGGGAAAAAAATTTCTCATTTCTCCTATAAACCAATACTAGGAGAAAATTATAGCACGCACTGACACAAGAAAATGCTCCTCATTAACAGTTCCTATAAACCTTAATGGCAAGTAAGAGAAACAAAAGTAATAAATGTTGTCCTTATTTTAATGACGGATTTCTTTTTCAGAGTTAACTTAGTAGTATTCATGTTTGGAAACTAAATCGAAAATACCTGAAACAGACTCCATTNTTATGAAAGAAAGAAATACAGGAAGTAATAGTACAGGCAAGTGTTTTCCTCCCTCTGCTGGGTAAAAAAAATAACACCTACATATTTCAACTTTGCAATCTTGCTTCATGTCTATCTCTGAGCAAACAAATTGAAGTCCTGTGGAAGCTGCTCAGGTAAATTTCAACACTGCCTGGTAGTGTGAGATACAAGACAGGCAGAAATAGTTAAGTAGTTTAATTCACACTGGTTTGGCATTTGGTCAAAGAGATTTTGTAGATATAATTAAAAAAAAAGGAACCTTAAGTCATTAGAAAGAACAAATAATTTTCACAGTGACATTTGACTTTTTTCNAACCTTTAGTTCATCCACCTTCAATGTCTCAAACACATTAGCCACCTAGGAAAATTCAGGACTCTTCATTGAAATACAGTAATTTGTCTTTTTTCAAATACCCCTTTTTAAAATCATGAGACAACAGACCTAATGACAATAGCATTTTCTTTTTCTTGCTTGGATTATGTGCCAGTGTGGCAAAATTCAGCTACGACTGAAAGCTTGAATGCACTAAGCAAGATATGGAGAAGGATCTCTGCAAGTCTGCATGTTCATTCATGTTTACAAAAACTGACATCACACAGATTAAGAGACTGATTGGTATATTTTAACTGTTTGCTTAAACGATGATCAACTCCAGGTTTCACATCTGCCCTTTCTGTTTCACACTGTCTTATATATTTGTTTGTGACAAGCTGCTGAAGAAACTAAGGGCTGATTTCTGTTTGATTGACGACATCAAATAAACTCTATTTTATTATGATGCTGCCACCTATAGTCTTTCTGAACACCACACTACCTCTGTGCAGTGTTGCATCTAAATTGCTAAAAATTGCATTATCTTTTGCTAAAACTTTCAATATCACCCCACCCAACAAGGAAGACTTCAAATAAAATGTTTGGGGCGACAGACTTTTGTCATCTTTCCTCTGTGATTTCCAGCCCCATCAAGTCATCCCCTCGATTCTGGATACTCTGATGAAGAGACTGCCTGCAGAAGGTCTGAGAAGAACAGGTGACTCTGAGGTGAATATCTACCAAACCAGCATGAATGGTTCCTTCCAAACAGCAGAGAGCATGCCTGAACACACTACACAACCAGCCTACAGTGCAGAAGACAGGATGGAAACCAGATCTGAAGTTTCTCTGAGGCCTAATGGAGAACTCGCACCAGATACTCCCATATATACTTCATTCATGCTCTACTTCTGTACTCTGATTAGGATCACTAAGCAGAGACATTCTCTTCCTCTCCTGATGTTTTTCTGTACTAAAGTTTTCTGAAGCTAACTTATCATTAAGTAAAAATCAGACCTCAAATAGACATGCATGCCTTCCACTGCAGAGCAACACACAAAAGTGATGTGGACCTGGAATCTTCATGTTGTGTAGTCTTACCAGCCAAGACCTGAGCCATAGGGATGTTTTGCACAGTGTTCCTACCTCTGAAACTGTCAACTCAATGGTGATGCATTAAACACTACACCAACTCAAAAGGCCTTAGCTGCAGAAAATAGCAATTTGTTCTTCTTCTAGGAATGGAATTAGTTAGAAGAACAGACAGACAGATGACGTGTCTGTCCCTCCTTAACCTCCAATTTGTCCAAGTACCTATGGAAACTCTCATGTGTTTCCACAGTCAGCTGATGCAGTGCAACTTCTGCATCTGCCCAACCCCCCAATACCTTGAAAAAGCCTTATTAATACTGATTCCAGTATTAAGGAAAGAATGCCACAACTGTAAGATTAAAAGAGCTACTAATTTTGATGGCACACAGTGCCCTGAGTCCTTTAAGTTCCACACTATGTTGTATTTATAGCTTCTTTGTTCAGTTCTAGAATATTTTCCATTTTAGGAAGGAAAGAAATCTACTCAAGTGTAGAATCCAACAAATTCCATAATTCTAAAATACAGGCAGCTGATCGCATTGTATTAGACAATGAGTTAGAAGATGAAGCAGTTCCTTTGTTATATTCTACTTTTCTTTAAATAGCAGAGTTGCCAAAGCTGGTGTGATAAAAGAAGAATGACATGGAGAATGAGAACTGTGTAATCTTCCCATCTCACTAACCACTTTAAGATACAAAGGAGTAAAAATGCAACCTGTCTCCCTTGCCCAGAACTTTTATGTGCTGCAGATAAAAAACAAACTTTCAGGGATGCAAATTTAAACAATTTCATTAAAAATAAATCTATTTAAAAAAAAAAATCCCTTTCTGTTAAAAAAAAAAAAAAAAAACAAAAAAAAACCAGAGCTATTGTGTATTTTTATCCATAGAACAAACAAACTGTTTATTGGGACTGTATCTTAGCAGTGCGAGCTGAAGCACTTCTTATAACTGTGTATTCTCAGGAGTGTGTTGCCTGTAAACTCAGACATTATCCCTAAAATCATTTAGTGTTCCCATAAAAGAAAAAGTTGTGCTGTCAAGTACTGTCAAGAAATTTTCCTTGAAGGACTCTTTTCAAAGCTACTTCTGTCTTAGCAACAAACTTCAGCAGAGAACCAGCTGGCAGAGGACACCACTGAATGTATGTGCCAGCTTATACACATGTAGGTTTTCCATACTCCTGGAGCTGACTGATGAAGTCTGCTCTGAAGCAGCTGGGAGCATGGAGAACCACGGGCTTGAGAATTCTGAGAAACAAAATGCACTGGAAGAAATACCAAAGAAATCAGTGTCCTGTTTTATCTCATTCTCTTTGAACATCAACAGGCTGGCTAAAAAAACATTTGCCCTAAGTAAATACTCTTGTAATTACACTTCACTAGACTCATTCAAGGTCATGAAGAGTCAATGGTGATAAACTGCTAAAAAGTCTCACTTCATCTCTTATACCTGTTTTGATACATATTTCTCTGAGTCATTGATTTAATCTTCCTCTTGAGTGCTCCAAAATCTGTCAGAATTTAAGGCATCACCAATGTCGACGGTGAATTTTGCTCCCAAGTTGCATTTCAAAAGTGCTGCACAAAAGCAGATACACCATCTGCTGTTTAAAGGGTTCCAAGACACTTTTCTGTTACATTCCTGCAACGACTGGATAAGCTACTACTGCCAAGAGGAATTCTGTTGACTCCCTTTAAGGCTATACAGAGTACAGACATCAGGAGTAATAGGACTTGCAAGAGGTATGAACACAGTAAAATGGTACCCTTGAAATTAAGACGATAATTATTTAAGTCTGAGCTTCACTAGAAGCATTGCTGCTGATCGTTTTCACAGAAACATCTACTAATACATTTATGCTCTGTTCCCAGACTGCTGTCTGTATCTTCCCAGGGGCCAACAGACTCAGTTTCTTGGCTTTGAGCTGCCAAGACTTTAGTTTCATCCTGTTATAACTCATCAATCAGATGTAGGCATTTTACACGCAGAATTCTACAGCCCACTATGTGCACTCTTTATAGACAGCAAATAATGGAGTACTCCAGAATTCTTGTATTGATTGCATTGTTTACTTTTATGTTTAATTTCAAAACTTTCCATTTTAAATGTATTTCAGAGCAGTCAGACACTCCCTTGCCTCTTATATTGCACTGTTTTACCCACCATTTTATCTACCTCCAAAAAGTTAATCAAATTTGATACTGTATCAAAGTTTTTTTTGATCTTTACATTAATGACTTTATGAGATGGCACAGATTTAATGAGCCTGTCTTAGCTTAACCTTCTTCATGTGCAGTGATGGAAGGAGAGAGCCTGCAGTACCACACTGAGAAGGCACTGGGGAGGGATTTGTGCAAGTACTGGCCAGCTCAAAAACATAAACTGAGAGTACTCAAGCTTATCAAACTCACATAACTCTGAGAGAGTTCTGCTGACTTGAGAATGAGCAGCAATGCACAGAAATGCTTTGGTACAGATAAAGCCATCTTCCTTAAGTGACAACATCCATGAATGGATGCTTCACTGCAATAAAATGGGTAGGAAAATGGTCTCCTTTCCTGACCTTTTTGCATAGAAACTCTCTTTAATAATACAGAACCATAAATCTTGCAGTAAGAGAGGACTGTATATTTAATGCCTTGGATAAATTACATTTTATGACTGAATTTCCACCTCTCTTGTGATTGCTAACTCTATTCCAGTATATGCAGAGCTGGGAAATGAAGCAGCTTTTTCTAAGAGGATCTTACAATCCTGGCATGTACAGCCTTCATTCTACTGCCTTCCAACAAAGATTTCTATGTTCAGGTGGATGTCCTTCAGTATTTTGGACTTCAACAAATTAGCCATATTCAGTTCATCAGCACCTACCATTGAGAAAGGCACTTCTAGGCTTCTGTAACAAAAAGATAAATGAACTGTGCATTGCTGGGCATATATTACATTTAATGGGCCAAAGCCTGAGCTTGCTGTTATGGAGCGAGACTGCAGAGAACAAGAGAACTGATGCATTCCAGGTGTGCAGGGCACTGGACAAGAGATCTGTGACACCAGTAACAACAGACTTCAGAGTCACCTTCACCTTCTGCACAGTGAGTGCTCTGCAGGTCCCTATCCACAACGTGTGTTGGTAATACTCTCCAGTCAAAGACCGGGTTTGCTGGAAACACACATCTGAAATCAAGAGTGGTACAGCTGGGCAGTAAGGCAGTGACCATTTATTGCATCTTCACACTAAACAGGGAGAACTTGTCTATGTATCGTTAGACATTGATGATTTCACTTTTGTCCTGGTGAATCTGAAACGCACCTTTGCTACTGCAATAAATATTTGCCTGAGACATTTCCATAATTCAATCCTATTTTCAGTACCTCAGTAACAGTTCAGTGCCAGTCCTTGTTATTAAGGAGCTTTTCTCCTCTTTTTTGCTAGTCTTTTGTCTTGACTGTACATACTGAGGCTACCAGCCAAGTACTCTACAGCTGTTAATGTCCTGCACGACAGAGAGGACAGCAGAAGCTGTCAGCACCACCACAGGCTGAGTGTGAGCAGAACCCTTTCCTCTGTCAAGCTCAAAATGGCAGCAGCACACACTCATATTCCCATCCACTGCAACACTGCCACGCTAGCTGTTTTTTTTCCAAGAGAAGAATTAGACCCTATACACCCAGAAGCACATGCTAAAGAAAACATTTTTAATTAAAAACACAGCAGAATTTAGGTTCACAAGGTCTCTGTGAAAGCAAAGAAACATGACCTTCTACTTTCTATAAACTCTGACATCTGTACACAGACAAACTAATTACCCATCACTATAAACAAGCACAGACAGTTCCTACCTCATCACTGGATAAGCCTAAATGCACCTGCTCCCTTCCTTTTAATGATAAGCCAACTCCTACCCTGAAACCACCTTCTTTCAATGATTAAAGAGCTACAAGGCAAGTGCCAGTAATAAAGTTACAATTTTTTTTCCTTCTGTAATCTAATCTTTGCCCTGTAGAAACTGCTGATGAGAGCTCAGTTCCACTTAAAATTTACATAAAAACAATCCATATCATGTTGCCTGGAAAAGGACTGTTGCCCTAGTGTTTATTGACATGGTGATGCAAAGACTGAAAAATTACTCTGATGCAAAAATTATGTACAGCCTTGTACAAGCATCAAACAGGCTTTGATGCATGGTTGCTATTTTTGGAAGCTAATGATCTGTGAGTGATAAAGCAAATGAACTTCTTAATGATGACAAATACAGGAGAATGTACAGTACTGAGTAGAGAACATAATGTCCAACCAAAGAAAGATTTATGGGAGATGGTTATGGTACCTAAGATCTATAATGGCAAAATGGGAGAACAGGAAAAGCTCCTGGAAGATCTTGTGTGTCTACCTGGAATAACAATTTACTTTCAGAGAAAGGATGGAATGTACAGTCCACTGCATGCTTCCAGCTGATACTTCCATTGCTTTGGTATTTATACGCATATAAAGCCTAAGACACACATTACTTTATCCCATTTAAATACAATTAACATAACTATAAAAAATAATTTAGGTTTTTAACTAGCATGAAAATATGCAAACAATCACTGTTTATATAGTTGGGGTGTTCCTATAAACTTCCCTTTATATATGGGGTGGTTTTCAGCTAATTGTATGACAAAGTGATGTTTTCACAACTAAAATTTCATTGTGCTCTTAAAAGGTTTTGAATTGAAGAGATTCCTATACAGTAACCTAAGATCCATCAGGGGCAATTAAAATTCAATACACTAAATATACTATGGACAGTAAAGTTTGTCAACAGAAGCTAGCATAATAATGAAAACAATATATTTGCGGTATTTCAGGTCTCGTGTCCGAAAATATATTAAAGAGCCGGGGGAAAGTCACACCATTTATGGCTAATTTGAGGATAGAGGATCAGTCAGCATTTTGAGAGATATCTGAGGAACGGGAGAGGAAAAGCCACAGCCTTTCAGGGCAAGAAAACACTGCCTGCTGCGCTCGGCCTTCCTGCAGGGAGCCGGGCTGGTGGGAGCACAAACCCGCTCACCTCAGTCCAATTCACACCCTCGAGAAACCTGGGAACGGCGGCCGCGAAGGAGCCCTTCGCGTACACGGACGCCGGCGTCCCAATGGGTGCATGTGGCCTCCAAATTAAACGCCTGTTTTGCTTCAGGTTAGGCGTCTCCGGTCTCTGCGCTCGCAGACAAACAGCCTCCGGAGAAGACGCGGGGAAGGAAGCGAAGCCCTGCCCGCCGCCCAGCCTCCCCCGACGGCAGCGCCCGCGGCCCGGCCCCGGGGAGCGCTGCCCGCGGGCCCCGCGCTGCCCTCGCTCACAGCCCCTGTGGGGCGGCCCTGCCCTCGCTCACCTGGGCCCGTGCGGGGCGGCGCGGCTCTCGGNCGAGGCGAGCCCGCGGCGCTGCCCCGGGGCGGGCGGGGCGCGGCGCTCAGGTGTTCTCCACCTGGCGAGACACTGACCGCGGCCGGGCCACTGAGCTACGGGGTTGAGGGGAAGGAGCGGAGCGGGCACTGTGACAGGGCGATTGCACCGCGGCAACTTTCCGCCTCGGCTCTTCTTTCCCCCTTCGCCTACCCCAAGTGGCTTAAGGTAGCGACGAGCCATCTCCAGGTTATTTTCTCGAGCGAGTGTTGGAGGTGGAGGGGTAATTGCAACACGTAGCTACAGCCAGGATCTTTATCAGGGTGAAAGGCTTTAGCTGAAGCTGCTTGCATCTGTGAACAGTAGAGTCCTTGGATCTTCAAATGGAGTGTTTCAAGCTTAGCTTCTCTGCGAGAGGTGACAAAGAAAGTCTGGATGAACTGAATGGAAGAATTGACCAAAGTAAGATCGGGTAGTTAGTTCCCCACTTCGCTTCAGCATCTTATCTATTTCAATAAATTTCTCTCAAACTTGTGAGTTCTGATTTCAACATGAGCACTTTTTTTTTTTTTTTTTTTTTTTTTTTCCCCCCCTAAAGAGTCTCTCCCGGGTAAAGTCAGTGAGTCTGAGCAGGTAGAAATTACAGGTGTTGCCTGATGAATGAATGAACACCACACCCCACTGCCTTGCAGTCCAAGGTAAAAGCATTAGAGTGAAAAATGCTGTGGAGGTTGCTTGTTTCTTAGGGCACTGATAAAGGAGGTAGAAATGAAAATGGAAAGCTGGTGCACACTGACTCAGTCTTAAAATGAAAAATCATTTCAACACTACTTCCAGTGCAGTCACTGAGGGTCAAGAAAGAAATTCAATTATAGGTTTTATTTCTGCCAAGTAGCATTGTTTTAAAAATATTCATGCTATACTGGCAAAAGTGATTTTATGAAATATTTCTACGTGCAGGAAAGACATACCCTGATGTAAAGCAAATCCGAGAAGTACGTTGTTCACTTGCTCCGCTGCACCGCAGCTCTGACAACAAAGACGTTTTCTGCTTTGTGTACTCTATATAATTGCTTGGGTGTAGGCTGCATTCAAGATAAAAAACATTTGTTCTTCTCCCACCTCAGGAAATAAAAGCACCAAAAATACAAGCACAAGATAGGAAACTTTAAACTAAGTTTAGTTTTGCATCTGCTGAAATAAATTATTAAAAGTTCTTCATGGATTTTAATAAAAATCAAATGTGGGACAGCCTAGAGAAAAATCGAATTACAGTGTATTAGAGAGTCAGGTAAAAAAAATCCATTGGAAGGGAACATCCATGCCTTCATACATAATGTTTTAATTAGAAGCGCATTCTGTTTTTTCAAAATTTATTAATAAAAAATTTGATCCTTGTCATGAAATAAGGTTGTGTTTTGACATATTCAATCTAAGTGAAGTCACATAAAAATTTTATCCATCTTATCAAGCTCTTTTTCTTCTGTTTGGAAAGTGTCCAAAATGTAAAACTAACTGAAATATCCTTCCACGTCTTCAGATAATAACCATGTTAATAACCACAAAGCTATGGATGATTCATTCATCTTCATTTCAGTTACTCCCTCTGCTGGGAATTAGCGTGAACGTTCAGTGGATCAGAGAAAAGATCATTAACAGCAATATACATTAAAAAGCCTCTTTTGCTTCTTTTATTAAAAGATCACACTTCTTTATAGACCCTCCATTCTGTATTAGTAATCAATTTGCATTTTTGTTGCAGGGTTATTCATTCCAAAATTATGTGGAAGGAGAAGCTAACGCAAGTTAACTAGTTAAATATGGAATGTATATCAAGTTCTTATGCATTCTACTGTATCATTGTAACTGCCAATATCAAAGATTAAATAAATATAGAAAAGCAACTGAGTAACAGAACTGCTAAACTACATCTGATGCTGATAGCCATGTTGCTAATACTCCACTGCCTACACTGACACTGACAGGATTAGTTGGTCCAAGAAGAAATGAAGGGCAGAGTACAAAAAATTCAGTTGTAGTACTACCAAAGACTACCCCACACCATGAACATTTTTTCTGCTCAAGACTAAAACCACTAGCTTTAACACTGACAGCAGAATCTTAACTCTGATTACATGTTGCTAAAGTTCAAGCTTTATTAGTGACTGAAAAGAAGAAAAAGAAAAGATGGAATGATGGCAGTGGTCAGCAAGGGGAGACCAGCAGATGTCATATTGTAATGGAGATACCACTCTGTATCCATACATCCTGCTTCTTCTAGTATGCAGAAAAGATAATAAGGAGGAGGATACCAGAGATACTGAGTTTTTTCTTCTACAAACCCTGTAAACCAGTTCTGCTCAAGTGAAATACCTTCTACTGAGTAGTGGGAACAGTTTCCGTTGCCACAAGTGAGCAAACTTAGTGAGAAACAGCTCTATAACCAGTGGCTAAAAATTACCATGAATACTTTTACCAATACTATAGGTTTCTTTGTTATACAAACCACATGATTTTAGGTCATAACAGTATAGTTGAAGTTAAAATACTCTTATCTTTTATAAAACCACAAATCGTATTTTCAGGTTTATCTATGTAAAATATTGTGGTAAGAGGCAATTTAAATATATGTATAAAAATCAAGTATAGCATTGTTCATGGTTGCAAATAAGTGTCACAAATGCAAACAAATGATAAACAGATTTTTTTGGTGTAAGTCTCTTTCCAATCAAAATATTGTAACTAAGCAACGACAAGAAAATCACAAGTAACCCACATCATGAGGAAATAGATACTATCACAAAGCGTGTAACACATTACAGACTGGGCATATACAACAGTAATTCCTGGGTATTGAAAAAAATTAAGACGTATTACAGATTAGAGGGTTTACAACCAAAAGCAAAGAATTGTAAAAACTCTGAGCTCATTATCGGCCTTTAATATTCAGTCATGGTCTGAAGATTTTTTAGAATATACTGTTGGGGCAGTGCATAAAATTACCCACCAACAAACACCGTTCCAGTCCTCTTGGGCTATTGCTACAGATATTGCCAACAAGCAAGTTTATTGTCAAATAAAACATGTTGTTTGCAAACTTCAGCAAATTCAATTAATTTTTAAATTTCTTTCTTTCTTTTTCTTTCTTTCTTTCTTTCTTCCTTTCTGTTTCTTACTTAGATCAGACATAGGGGGATTGCCACTGTAGTGATCCTGCTCTCTGAATATACTCACTTGAATGGTTTTTTTTCTTAACCATCAAAATTTGTGCAGCAATTAATTGCTGTCAGAAGTCACTTGAAATCTGTATGCCATCATTGTTGACAAAAGTTCCTTTGGCTCCATCCATGATCTTGTAATCCCCTTGCAATTTTCCTGCAAAAAAATAAAATTTTCATTTCCAAAACATTTTTTTAAGGAAAGGCTAACCCTAATAAAAAGGCTATTACTTTACCAGAGTACTCAAGAAAAAGCAGGTTTATTATATCTTGATATTTGTAATATGATATTCCCTTATTCCACTCTGCATAAGAGAAGAAATTTAAAGTCCAAATTGCTCAAGAATCTTCCACTTTTGCTTTTTAGGTGAGCACCCCTTTACCGATTTCTTTGTTATGTTACATGGAATTGCATCATTATTGCAACTAAAGAATTACGTCTTAGGACATGGGCCTCTGCACAACATATCCACTCCCAAAAAGAACTCCTTTTATCTGTACTAAGTTTATCTAATATCTGCTTCTAATCTTCTAGATGATAGGGTATTAGTTTTATAGACCAAGATCATGCGTCTAAAACTCTTTTGTGATCATCTTCTAGAAAAAAAAAAAAATCAATACAACAGTATGATTGCAAAACAACAAATCTCTTTCTCATCTTCTGGGATAATGAAATAATCATCTTCTCTCATCTGGGAAAGGTGTATAATATGCCTTTTAATAACTGCATAATGTGGCAATGGTTAATATCATTATGCCTGCTCCTACATTCTTTCTTACTTGCAGCAGCAAGAGTCCCATTAACACTGGTGATTGCTGACATGACTTCTGTGGCTGTCTGCCAAATAAGGAATGAAGAACCAGGACCTCTAAATTAAAATCAGTTGACCTGTACTGGAAAATATTGTTATTCTTGTGGAAGAAAATCCTAAAATTTATGTTGTGCATATATATTTATACTTTATTTTTTAAAAAAACATTATTCATTAAACTATTTTTAGGGGCTTTTTAGAGCTACCTATTCCTTTAAAGCAACACAATTGCTTTATTTCAGTATTAGGAGCATTCGTATGGGTTATGCTGTCTTTAATTATTACTCAGACATATATGTTAATGTTGAGCAGTCAGCTTATCACAAAAAAAAAATCATATAAAGGAATATATGTGCAAGTTTATGCTTAACTCATTATTGTGACTGACATGCCTTTGCTTGTAAAAATAAACCAGAGACCTAATCAATTCTTTTATGAAGATAGCAAAAAGGGGGAATCTAAGTGTGGATTCTGAAAGCACGTTGAGGAAACTTCCTAGTCTCTTTAACAGTCAATCCAGATCATTTGACAGATTACATTTTACTGTATAAAAATGTCATAACACATTTGACATGTAAGGCAAGCTTTGGACTCCTATCACTCAAGAAAATCAGACAGAAAAGGGCTTTCCCACCAGGTCTGCAACACAAACTGCAGGGCACATCCTTTTCACTTTACTGGAGCAAGGACTCTGGTACAATAAATACACAGAGGAAGATGGAATAATAAGAAAAGGTTACTGCCCAATTTACTTCTGATATCACATCCTCCACAGAATGAAAATGCGACTGCCTCATCTCCCATCACAGACGGTCTGCTGAAATAGCAGCTGGAGAGAAGGAAGGGCATTAATAGTGATTCTAACACCACTATCTCATGTATATCTTCATGTATACTGCAGAGTCACACATTAGCTGTGGAAGAAGCCTCTCCAGTTTCTAGCAGTTGTTTCTACAATACTTTTTTCAATCCCTGGTGACTTGTCTTAAAGTTGCTAAAAAATGAGATTCCTCCTCCAGGAAGACCCTCCTGGAATAGCAGTACACTACTTAACAGGAACTTAAACCTAGATCATATTTCATCAATTCCCCAAATATCTATTTTAAAAGTCTTAGTTCTGTGATTCTGCAGATTATTACACCTCAATATTTGCATTAATATTCTTGCTTTTACTCCTGGGCAATATTTTACATTTGTTTTTATTTTGTTCTGGTCTCAATGAATTTTCTAAATCTTTCTAGAGTTAGCTGAGAGGGAAACCATCATTCATAGATACTTCATACATTTCTACTATTCCATCTTATTCTTGATTGACATTCAAAGTTCTTGACATAAAATTTATCAAGAACTGTAGTATTGTGGACATTAAAGCAAATACTCAAATCAAATGTAAATCATTTATACAAAGCAGACATTTCCAGATTCAGATCTCTGCTCTATTTTAGGAGAGCCTTTTCTAACAGGCTATTTCATTCATATCTGTATCACTACACTACACAAACCTGATAAATCCTTTCCATTTAAGCTTTTAAAATGTAGCACAGATTGCCAATGTTTCAGTTATTATTTTAACGACGTGAGTATTTTTTAATGAAAACAATCCCAAACCATTTAGCATAAACAAGTAACTAAGTAGTGTTCAAGGGAATTGAGCAACCTGGTCTAGTGGAAGATTAGAACTAGATGGTTTTTAATGTCCCTTCCAACCCAAACCATTCTAGGATTCCAGGATTCTGTAAGTCTGAAACAACCTTTGTTCTTACCAGGTAGCAAAAAATAAAACTATAACCAGGACTTGGATGAGGAAAATAGTTATGAATTATATTAGTTATTATATATGTATTATGTATCTTGAATTCTCAAAAATAGAAAAAAAACAGCAGAAGAAAAATTGAGTTCATTGCCAAGCTAATAGATTTTATTTAGAAAAACTTACCTTGAAACAGTCTGAAAATTTTAAACAAACCTGGCTCACTTACTTGATTTTTAGTCTTTAAACTCATTGTAT
>VYZR01084917.1:23288-41914 GCA_013400675.1 Oxylabes madagascariensis
CCAGGGTCTCGCCGCCCTCACAGTACAGAATTCTTTTCCTAATATCTAATCTAAACTTAATCTCATGCAGTTTGAAGTCATTCCCCCCTGTCCTATCACCACATCCCCCTGTAAATGTTTTGATTTTAATTTTATATGTATTTGTATTGATTTGTCAAGTTTCTGTACACCCCAGCATCATCCAAAGTGTAACCAGAAGGAAGTACCTCCACCAAAATTGCCTTTGTTCTGATGGGGGGGGTCCTGGTTAGGAGCTTGGGTGTTGCAGCTAGCTTTTTACTATACGAAACCTCTCAAGATTTAGTGGTGGTGGTGATTTGCGTTTGGTGAGCAGAAACAGCTAAAATGGAACCTCTAACCTCACACACCTCTTCTCAATTAATGAGGGTTCATGAGCAAAGCTAAGGAAGCAGTCAGGGGCACCCATGCTGGAGTGCTGAGCAGCATCTGGGGTGAATCAAAGTTGTTTGTCAGGTGGAGCTGGAGCAGGAGAAGGTTCTGTACCCAGCCCACCCCTCTGGTTCTGTGTCTGATCCACGTGCAGGCCATGCAAGGTGTGATGTGGAATGGAGACAGGAAAGAATTGCTCCCACACACTAAGTCGTGCTGGAAAAGAAGAAGCTTTATTTACATCTTTGACATTTTATAGAGTTCTAAAGGTGACAGTGGATTGGAGGGTGAAGCTGCCACCCCTCCAACACACTGGTCAGGCCAACAATCTGTCAACTCTCTCCTCCTCCATGAAAATATGAAAACAAACTATTTGTTGATACTTAAAGCGTGGGAAAAGTCTTGGTACATAAAGAAAACAATTTTCTCAGAAAGGCTGCACGGGCAACAGTGTGAGGCACCTCCTTTGCCACAGATCTGCCGGCTGATGTGTTTTGTGCACTGCACAAGGGGTTGGAAGCCACTACAGGTGTGAAAACACCTCCTTTAGGTTTGGGCTTTCCTAGGGCTGGCTCCCATAAGGATGTGATTATTCTGTGAAGCGAAGAGAGCCCTCTCTGCACGGTGAGCTCCCACTGAATTCCTGCCTTATCCTGGAGGCAGGGCTGCCCAGAGCAGCTCTGAGATCCAGACTTCCTAATAGCATGTGGGCAGACCTAATCAAGCCCACAGCACAGTCTGCAGCAACCCTCCTAAACCAAACTCTGCCCCTCTGCACTCGCTCTTTACAAGTACTCAGCTCCCACCATTTCAAAGCAATCTTTCAGAAAATCAATAGTTCTTCATCTCCTTCAGAATGAGAGCAAGTAGGACACTTGGACGTTTGCTTTGTAATCTCTTCAAAAATTGCTTTCTTGTCTTCCCAACAGAATTAGGAAATATTGCAGTACCAAAAAAAAAAAATAATATAGAAAAAATCTCATGCTCCTTCAGCACACCGTCTCACTGGTAGGACCAATCCTAGTATTCCTTTTCATTTAGGGATTACCCTAAGCTCACAGCTCTGTTCATACCTTAGGCACACACACACACATCCTTGTTCCTCGCACTGAGCAATTATTTGTTCCTACAACTCCACTTTTCAGGAGCCTGCTGTAAAATCCTTCCCTATTTCAAAATTTACGTTTTTCTCTCCCTCTTTCCTCTCCGTGGCCCTTTGGCCATGGAACTGAACTGCTCTGCTCCCTGTGAATCCAGCCCAGGAGGGCTGGCCGGGCTCACATCCCGTCAGAGGCAGCGCTGACCTTTTTTCCCTAATTGACAATGCGGGGTTTGTGCTAATGGGATGACATCACTAGGCAGAGCTGGAATGCTCTCCCTGCTCTCTCTTTTGTCTCTCGGCGTTTTTCTCCCACACTTTTACAGGAAGTGTATCCCTAGGAGGGAGTGCAAGGAAGACAGTCACACAGTGCCTGAAAAACATGCAGAAAACATCTTCAATTTTTCTCTATTTTTCCCTGGTCACACTAGTTACCAACCACACATCCTGAGCCCTCACTACGCTCTGAATCTTCCATTTCCTTCTTCCAGGTCGTGATCACTGATGTTATTTTTTGTGTTTGCTTTGCCTCACTATCCTGAGACGTGCTGCTAGGGAGATTGGTTCCTCTTGGGTTTGAATTATAATTGTAGTTGTTAGCCTACTGTCCTTTTACAGCTCTAATTTTGTTCAAACAACTTGTTAGTAAGATCCTTGTGCATCTCTACAGCAATAAATAGTTAATTGAGGTGCCTAATTTTGTGTTAAATTGTTGGCAGTTTATATTACTGAGCATCACAGCAGACGTTAAGTTTTAAAATAACACTTTAAAGAATACATGGAGGGGAAGAGGCCCCAAGGAAATTGAAAATATTAAGAGCTTTATTTAGCCATTTTGTGAGATTGGCTCACCCATTTCAGTGAGTACTAGAACTTTAAAAGATGCTGCCTGTCCTGGTTTCAACTTCCTTAAAGCTTAAAAAAAATTGTCTTAATGCTGGTTATAGATGGGCAGCCATGTGCCCAAACATGCAGCCTTGTCTAAGCCAACAAACTAAAGAAATGCAGGTGATGGGTTCTGGTCAGAGGAGCCAGAAGGAGCAGAAGTTTCCTGGTTCTCCTTTTCTCCCCTCTCGCATGGCTGACATCCTGGGTCAGTGCATATCTCCAGCCTGCTTCAATGCCAGATGAAATGGATTAACTCGGATCCCAGGTACTTTAGTGAATCTCTTTACCCTGAGCTCTTTTAATTAGCACAGAAATGCACCAGGAGCTGCAGCACTGGAAGAGAAGGGAAGAGCAGACTCTTAAATCACTTGGGGCAGCTCTGCAGGACCATGGCCGGCTGTATCCTTCCTTCAAGGAATGAGAAGCCAGATAAAACATAGAGGGGGAAATGGGGAAAGATTCAGGGAGAAGAAACAAATCCCACTACTATTCAAGGCAAGCCGATGCTGGCAGGAAGAGGGATTTATCTATTTTGCTTTTTTGCCTTAACAATGGCCAAGTGTTTCATAGGGGCACCCTGTGTTCCTGGACATGATCTTTGTGCTGCCCTGTCCCTTCTGCACTGGAGCACTGTGCAAGAAGCCCATGACAGCCACATTATTAACATCCCTGGTAAAAACTTCTCTCCATTATTTGAATCATATTTCCCACTTAATTTTTCATGTTATCCTTAAAGACACCATAGGTATTTAACCCAGGATTTGCTTCTTACGTTCTGGTTCTGTCACATTTACCCTCAACTTTAGTTAACTACCACAAGCTATTGTGAGCAACAGAAGGATTTGGAGATGTCTTAATTTGAATTTTAAGCCTAAACTTAACCCTGAACCCAAAGCTTCCTGTCTTTGCATGGGTGCCTAGTGAAATGATAGCTGTGAACAGTATTTATTAATACAGACTAATATTTCTTATGTTTATAGCCTAATGAGTTTGGTACTTTTTCTACTCAGCACCACATGAACAATTGGCACAGAAGTTTCAGCCTCAAATAGCAATTAGGGCAATACGGGTAAATCACTGCAAACTACTACTAAAAGACGACGATTAACCCTGCCAAATTTCAGCTCAAAGCCAAATTTATTGGGTTTTTTTTTTAATATAAACTGGTTAAATATAGTGAGTAAAAATAGTGTTTAGAGTGGAAGTGCTGACAAAACCTTTACTGCAGCAATGTGGACAATGCAGCTGTAATAATGGCAAGCGTGCCCTTATCACAGCAAGAAAAATGTAAGGAGTCCTGAATTTGCAGTGAATGGGCCATTACTTATGTCTATCACAAAGAAACAAGAGTACTGAACAAAAAAAAGATACATTAAGGGTTGGAATTTTTTTTTCCCCCAAAAGAAAACTAAAAATAAAAAAGATCAGATGTGACTCAGGCTTTCAAACAATAAAAATAGCAAGATAAAAGAACTAGGTTGCTTCATTGCCTAAAGAAATGGCTAGAATCTTAAAAAGTCTGAAACCTGATTGTGAGAGACTCACTTTATGGGCTGCTAAGGAGGTGCTGACCTTCATCATCAATAGATTGTCTGAGCCTTTGTGGTATTCAGCAGTAAAGGAAGTGCTTAAAAAGTCATCCTGCTGAAAGATGGACTGGAAAAATCTCCAGTTCAGATCTCAGCATAGCTGTTGTCAGAGCTCATGCTCATTCAGAAAGTCTGTCTCTAAACCTAATTCAGATAAATCTTCCTTCATTTTTAAGTGATAAAACCGGACCATCCTCACCTTTAGAGATGGATCAGGATATCTGTAATTCAATATAAGTGAAATTATTACGGAGGAGGGCAGCTAACGACCTGTCTGTAGTGGGGCTTTGGAGGTGCTTTGTTAGAGCACTGTATTTCTCTGTCCTAGAGGACACTGAAGGAGTGGGATAACACGAGCACCAGCGGTGCCATTTCCCTCTACTTGCTCCACACTTCCAGACGCAGTTCTGCCCGTTCCAACTGTTGGTCTGAAATGGACTGTGGCAGACGACTGCCCTGTGATTTCCAGCAGCCTTCTGGGAGAGAGGGAATGCTACAGATGAA
Organism: Oxylabes madagascariensis; assembly: GCA_013400675.1. NCBI lineage: Eukaryota > Metazoa > Chordata > Aves > Passeriformes > Timaliidae > Oxylabes > Oxylabes madagascariensis. The sequence goes on from VYZR01084917.1 coordinate 27,759, forward strand.
AGACTTCAGCTCCTATAACTTTCTGGAAAAGTCCCATTCTTGCCTAAGCACTACACCAAAGTGGGAGCTGCCACATAACTTCTAGCAGGGGGAATTAGCCCTGCTGGGGTATCAGGGGACAGAGAGATGGGGTGGGACAGACAGATGGGGTATCTCTGCACAAAATGCACCTGTGTTGCAGACACAATGAAAAATGCTGTGATGCTTTGCCCCAGAAGACGTGCAGCATTGAACCTTCACAGCAGAGAGCACAAAATACAGACAGGCCCCCAGGGACTGGAGCTCCTGGGGCAGCAGGGGAGGCCCAGCCAGGCCACTCTGAACCTGGCAGGGGAAGGGAAAACAAACCAAAACAGTGGCAACAGCAACCCCCGCCAGCTCTGATCGGGGTGGGAGGGAGGGGGAATTACTGCTCTCTCCAGATCTAGTGCCTGGTGTGTCTCTGAGCTCTAGCAGGGCACTTTATGGGGTGCATTCCAACCTGGATCATGGCTCTCCTTGGACTGCTGCCACGTGGTTGGGGTAAGGAACGTGTTTTGGGGTAAGGAACGTGTTTTAGGGTAAGAAATGTACTCAAAGTCCCCTTTTGGCTTCCCAGCTGCCGTTCAGTCTCCCCAGACCTCCAAACCATTCCAGAGGGAATCCCTCCTTCCATTTACTTCTTCTTCCACAGACTCTGCCTGACAGGCAAGTGTGACCCTCAGAAAGAGCAGCTTGTGCTGTCTACTGACAGCTTTTACTGAGATTGGTAAAACAGACCTTTTTCTGCAGCACAGCCCCACAGAATTCACGTCCCAAAGAGCTGGTAACAGCGATGTAATGGTCCAGTTTCAAAGCAGCTTAATCCCCTCTGGGAACCACTGAAAGAAATTCCTCTCTCCTGCCACTCCACTCCAATCAATGCTGAAAGGTTCTGCCCTGCTATATGTAGATTCAGGAAGAAAGCACTGCAGCTTTCGGTATTTAGAAAGGTTTTACTTCACATCTGCAAGGCCAGAAGCTTTTTTTGGTTGAAATCAAAGTTTAAATTCTGGAGAAAAAAAGGGCTCATCAAAGAACTGGCAAAGAATTTAACAACTAGGTGCCAGCCAAAATGCCAGTGTGATTTATCAGCAGGTTCTTCTCTAATCTGATGTGAGATAATAGGAGAAGGTGTTGAAAGCAGAATCAAACTAGATACAGAACAAAAAGCATAAGTAATAGGGTTCATAAAATTATGCACGTAAGTAAGTTTACGTTATCTAGTAGGCAGGCCACTCTCCCCAAGCAGGTTTTGTTAGATGGATTGGGAAATCAACAGACAAAACCAGAAGATTTTAAAAGAAAAATCATGTTATTTTCATTTTGCATGCATATTTTTTTTCCATGCAATCCTCTCCATTTTGAGAGCCATGATTTCCTTAGTGCTAGACCCAACAAAACACTTGGCTGCAGTAGCTGGTGGTGCCAGGTTCATACATCTCTTAACAAAGATTAACCCTCAGATTTGCAGAAAGCTGAATTTGATTATCACAGATCAGGAAAATCATTCCTGAGAGCTCAAAAATTTAGAGTAGTTTCCTTCTGACTATAGCACTAAATTGTCTAGATATATATATTCCCCTGCCTAGTGATTCATTAGAAGCATTTTACAGTAAACCCTTCCAAAATAAAAATCAAGACGTTTTAGCAAAAATCTTGGGAAAACAGTTAACTGACAAAGATAACGATTTTCTAAAAGCTTTTCTGTGGACGTGGGTTTGGGTTTTTTCATTGAGATAGTGGTTAAAGTGAGGCTGCCTCATATTATGTGCTTCCACTGAACAGCCCAAAGTCATGCTAATCAGCTTGAATAACTAAAAATATAACAGGAGCAGTGTAAATCCACTTGATACAGCCAAGTTCACTTCTCTGGTCCATCAGAGAAACGTCTGCAAGTGACCTTGGAATCCTTGGTCTGCTTTTCACAGTTTGTTCTCTTCTTTTCTTCATTCTACGCTAAATTATTTCTAAATCCAGTTCGGTCCAGCCAATTTCCCGTCCACGCTGGTATCAACCCCCATCAGATGCAGATCTTTGCCTTTGGCAGCGTTCTGGCAAGGAGAAAAATCCACTAATTCTCCTCAAAGGCTCCTCAGGACTATATGGCTGCTCAGAGGAAAACTGCAAATCTGACACAGACTCATTTTCCAGTGAAGAGCCCACCCAGGAGGTTGTGAAATTCCTGTTCTCCCCCTCCAGAGCTGGCTGTAGCCTCATCCTGCAGGGCCACGAGGAGCTCCGGCAGGGCCCACGTGTGACAGTTCTGGTGGCAGGACATGGCACCGAGATCTCCAGGTGTGCTAGGGCTGCCTGGAGCCTCTCTGCTCTGCTGCACAGTCAAGATAAATCATAATTTCCTAAATTGCCCAGCGCTGAAGCCAGGACTGGAAAATGCAGCTTCCAATCTTTAGGCTGTGCTATGGTTTGTTTTAAAAAGGGATTGAATGTCTTACAAACAGGTAAAATTGCTGCCAGATGCAAGTGCATTAGCCTTCTCCAGCTGCTTTACTGCTGCCATTCAAAATAGCTTGCTATAAATATGATTCCTTTGAGCTCAATTCTGACAAGTGCAGAGCACTATCTGGGAAGGGCTCATGGTTTTCCATCCCCACTGAACTCAATAGGAGTTGTGATTGCTCAGCACATTGCTGAAAAAAGTCTGCTGAAATTACCTGAAATCACACAATTATCCCCTCACCTCTCGCTATTTTTCTTTCAGTCATGGAAGAAGGCAGGGAAACAGTAAGAAAGACAACAAAAGAAATGGTGCAGACAGGGCAAACCCTGAACAGAAATCGGAAAGCAATGAAAAACAAGCCAGGACAAAAGAAGAAACACCATTAGAGACTGGCAAGTGGATATTCCCAAGACCTCTACTTCATATTTCTGTGTCAAAACTAACAGAAACAGAAACAGAAACAGAGCTGGTCTGAATTGACGAGGTGGACATTTCCCTTGGGGTTGCCGAGATTGTGAGGGCTGGTATCACACAAACAGCGTGTCAGCATTCCAAAAAAACCTCCCAAGGCTAGCACTTTGTAGCACATTGAGGAGCAGCTCCACTGGAGCACGAGCTCCAGGCAGGAGTGGCAGCAGCAGTGGCCAGGTTCCCCCAGCCCCGGAGGCTCAGGGATGAACCAGCACAGCCACCCCAGCAAAGGAAATGCAGAGCACTCCTTGTGCTCGCTGGGTGCCACAAAATCAATGTCAGCCAGGAGTCCTGGGGTTCGTAGGGTTGAATGGAAATCCTGAGATGAAATTGCATGTGAAATCTGAAAATAAAGAGTTGTTCATAAATAGTAGAAGGAGGGGGGTGTAGCCCTGATTTCATGCCTGAGATGTTTTAGTTTCTAGAAATTCTTTTCCCAGGCGATTTTCTGTAAACAAGAGAAATGTTTTTGTAACTGTACCTATGTTTAACCATTCTTTCTCACAGGAGAGGTTTCTTAATGAACGTCTGGTTTAACCAATGTAATTGAAGAAGTTTACCTTTGTTTCACCAATCAAATTAGTCTATGTAAAGTACTATATAAGAGAGTCACATCTCAAAAAGAAAGAGTCATGTCTAACCTTCTGATTGACAGTCTGTGTCATGGTTTAGTGTACAACAGCGATAAGGGGGCAGTGGACTAAACCAAAAAATCTCAGGTGATCTTTTTATTTTTCTCTAAGGCTCCTACTGTACTTATGTATAGGGGAAAACAAGAGGACACAAAGTGAAAAATAAAAGCTCTATTTTTTAATCCCAGCTCTATCAGGGACAAATGACATCTCAATAGTCAGGGAAGTTCCCACACTGCCCCAGCTGTCCACACAGTAATGCATCAAATGTTTAATCCTTTGGTTAAACAAAAGTCCAGTTTAACCTCTTTTTTCCCCTACAGTATTTCCATCATGCCCTCTGTTCCCCTTTTTCCTCTAAAGCCAGAATACGGCCACTGGATCTAAACCCTTTTCCTTCCCACAGTAAGCAGCCCCCTTTGGATTCAGATGGCTTTGTCTTCAGTAGCCAAGAGTCCAAAAGCTGGGGTTTTGTGGGAAAAGGTTTCTTGGTTGCCTGAGATACTAAAAAAATAATATGATTTTGGCTATGATCTTTGAAACTAATCTGTGATTTTCATGACTCTCTGCCTCTAAGTACTCAAATTTGAGCTGTCTCAAGCAGTCCTGTTCTTTGATAAGTAGCTTTTTCTGAGCTTCCCAGTTTCAGGTTGAGCCCCCTAAAGGAGGGATCTACAGACCTTTGACTTTATTCAAAATCTCTGATCCAGCCTTGAGTTTTATCAGTATAATATGAGACAAGAAAAGAGTAAAAGAGTGAGTACGTGCCACTCTGGCAAGGTTGCAATAAATTTCACAGAGGGGAGGGAAGAGAAACGAGGTGTAGGAAGGCCCAGCAGGTGGGTCACTGCTCCAGCCACCAGCCTCCTGTTTCCTGGAAGCCAGAGCCAGCAGCATTTACAGTAAAACTGATTGTTCAAAGTTGTATCATTATTCCCAGATTTCTCCAGTGCTGCTAATCTCAGTTAATTATATTGGAAATCCCTTGTATTATGACCATGTAATTCATAATGTGCCAGTAGAAGTCATGGTTCATAATAATCACATAATGGGCAAGGACTTAGACGTAATCAGATTTTAGTTACCCTGTCGTGTTTCCATAATGCTGCTATAAAACCAACATAATCACAAAAAAGTACCAGTTATTTAAACATTTTTATCAGATTGATGTACGGTATCTTTCTCTCTCTCTCCCTCTTTTTTAAACAATGTAAGATAACAAAAATTGGATTACAATTGCTGGGAACAGACTATGATAAACTGTTTGCTTGTGTGCAGAATGAAATTTAATAATGGCATCAGTGTCTCGATTTTTAGCAGTGTTAGACCTGTTAAATAGTAGCACTCTGCAGCCAAAGGCTGCTTCCAAAGAGGCAGCATTAGAGCATTGTGCAAACAATATCTCCAAGAGCTCAGCTGTCTTATGAACCTTGAAAGATGCCCTATATCCTCACAATTAACCTGGCTGCTAACATTTACTGTGCAGATGAGGGCTTGACTTTTTCCACAATACATGATGCAAAAAACCCCTTAGTAGCTGTAAGGATTTTTAAAGGCCAGTGTCTGCCTCTCAAATAAAATAAAACAGAAAAAAAAAGAAAAAAAAAGCTACTTTCTACTTTACAGGAATATGGCTGGTGATGAGAATATAGAACTTGCAGGCTGGACTCTCTAGACTCTCTCTAATGTTTTATCTCCACTCTGACCCCAATCACTTCAGCTGTGCACTTGACATCCTGAAAAAGGGTCCAACTGCACTTGTTTCAGCACTGCACTGCCAAACTTACTTCAAAAGAGTTTGTGAAATGTTAGAGGTTTTCAGCTGGCAAGCAAATATCCTCTTTCTATTTTTCTTTTTTTACCACACTGAAGGCACTTTATTTTGAAGCAATAAATATTATAGCAGTGAGTGAGTAAGGTCAGAAAGTGTCACCCTCTCCTAGTGCTTTTTTCCTTCTTACATTAAGAAATGAGCTGTGATGGGGACAAAAACAGTTGTCACTTGAGAAGAAGGACTTGTCTCCTCCTAAGAGGAAATGAAAAGGTGGTGAGAGAATAGCTGGAGATTATAGAATTTCTTCCTGGAATTGTGGACAGAGTGATTGGGAAATCACAGAATTGCAGGGCTGGGGTTTCTCAGCAGTCTCTTAATCCAGCTCTCCTCTGAAGCAAAACACAGAACGTCCCTGAAAGACACTTCTGTACTGTTTCTAAAAACCTCCAGTGAGACAGACTTCTCTATATCAGCAAGCTGATAGAGAGTTTCTCCACATCTTTCATGCTGCAAAATAGCCCATGATGGTTTTGTATCCTTATTTGACATGAAGGGCAATTAGCCGCCCTATTCTCTCTGCAACCTCTTAGCAGATCTCTTTTCAGTCTTCTCTGAATTCAATAAATTCAGTGCTCTTAGTATTTCCTCCCAGGCCATGTTTTCTAAACCTCTGTATTTTTGTTGGTTTACTCTGTATTGTCTCCAATTTGCCTTTTTGTTCGGATGGAGACAAATTGGAGATGGTGCAGAGAAAAGCAGCAAACCTGAGCTGCTGGATGGGAGCTGCGTTTTGCTCAATGTTTTTTTAAGAAATAAACAAAAACTCCTCCACATTTTGTGGGGGTTTATCATGACATGTAATAAGCTCAAAGGTCAGGAAATTCAAAGTTATGGTTTCTGGTGCAAAATGTTTCCAGAGCTCTTTCAGATTTAAGGAAATTAAGCCTTTAGTCTGACATTGCAATATTTTGAGTTAGAGATCTTGATCCAGAAAAGTGTGTGCATAGCATTAAATTTGAACAATATCCCTAAAGCAAGTGCTAACTTACATGTCGCAAATATCATGCATTTCCTGGCTCTTCTTTAAGCCAAAATGTCTTTCCTAGATCTATCTATATATTCATGTCATATTATCATTCTTTAGATCGTGTTGTTTTGCAAACATGCAAATAACAGGCACTTCTGAACAACTAGTACTAAAATTATTGGATTGGGAAAAAAAACAAACCAAATTTATTAGAAATGAAAATAGAAATGCTTGTTTAATTTAGAGATCTCATATGTTGGACAGCATGCCGCTGATTACCACTAACATCAGGAAGGCAGAGTTATCAGGAGAAGAATTTGTGGTTTCTCACTATTTCTGCACTATTTAGCTACCATTAAATTAATCAGGAGGGACTTAGTCAGCTTCATTAAAGTTGGCCTGAGAGAGGAAAAAATAATGCTCCCTTGGAGAACTCTCACTGTTAAGGCTTAAGAATTAAGTGCTTTCTCTTGCTGGTGAGGAAAATAACTGCAGAAATTGGGGCATAGTCTTCACTCTTCTGTAATAGAGAATATTATAAATACATTACATTGAGAAACACTGCAAATTTCCCTAAATTTTTGGCATCCATCTGTTGGAATATAGGGAAATAGGACTCGAACATCTGGACTGGGATATGAAGGGTATGAGAAATCACTCTTTAGCTTAAAACCTCAGTGGAAACCATATCATACACGTATCTCTGTAAGACCTCTAGACAATTATTAACAGCTTAGATACAAAATAACATTAAACCTTTCTGAGGATCAAAAGATCTTGTCTCACACTAATCTCCTAATATCAGACAGCATAACAAACTTCAGAAACATCAGTTTAAAACCTGCCCAGATTTACATTTCAGACCCTGTTGTTCTGAAAAAAATAATCCACTCCTGTGATTTAAAAATCCATGAGAAAGGTTCCTGGCTGCCGTGCACAGGAAGAAGCCCACAGTATGTGTGCACACAGCTTTTGGTGTGGAATACCTGAGGCACAAAACACTTCCCACGTGTGAGGGAAAGGCCTCCAGCAGCACCTGATTCGTATCCCTGGTTTAATGTTTTTGTTTTTGGGAAATTCCTTTCCCAGGAAAACTTTCTGTAAACAAGAGAAATGTTTTTGTAACTGTACCTATGTTTATCCGTTCTTTCTCACAGGAGAGGTTTCTTGACGAACATCTGTTTTGACCAATGTGATTGAAGAGGTTTGCCTTTGTTTCACCAATCAAATTGGTCTGTGTAAAACACTATATAAGAGAGTCACATCTCAAGAAATAAACTTCATTTTTCTAACCTTCTGATTGAGAGTCTGTGCTGTTGCTTGACGCTCAACAACGACACTGACTAATTCCCCAGGGTGCTGTTGAGGAGATATTCCAGCCTGTCCCACTGGGATATCTCCATTTCCCACAGCTGGCTGTGGCAGGCACTGTCCCTGTGGCAGAAGAGAAGCATCAGTGACATCTCCTTTGCACACTTTTTGTGTTCAGATCACCTTTCCTGGGGCTCCTTGCCCTGTGATTCACTGCTCGCAGAGAAGGCTTTGGCACACGCCCTCTTCCAGGTAAAAATATCTGCAGAGAGCTAAAATCTGCGCAGTGGCTGTGGCACCAGAGCCCTGGGGACAGCATTTCACACCCACATAGAGGAGGCAGCGTGGTCCAGCCGAGCCTTCCATCAGCTTCCTAACGTGAGGAGCAAAAAAATGAGTATTTCCATATAAATAAACACCTACATGAACAGAAGTTCATCTCAAGGAGCCTATCTGCTGCTGGGGCACATTGGAAAGGCACAGGCAGCTTTCCTGGCATCAGTGCTCAAGGACAGCCCTGGGAGCACTGTAGGATTGAGGATCTTTGGGTGTGCTGCCTGTTGTGCCCATCGGGTCAGGGCACAGCCACATTTCTGCCCACCCTCGCCTCCTTCTGCAGGTGTGGCCTGAGCCAAGGAGCCAGCAGGGCAGGACAAGGTGCACTCCCTTCCTTTTGCACCACACAGGCTGGAATTCCTGGCCATCCACTGGAAAAAAACAAGGGTAGAAAGTGGGACTTTTTAGAGTTTTTCCCCGCCATCTCTCACTGAAGGAGCCTGCAAAGACCAGACATAGCCTAACACCATGAAAGCCCTCAAGGGAGAGCGCATTAAAGGCTAAAAATTTATTTTGAGAATCCACTTTCTGCAGCTAAAAATCAGATTCAGAAGTTATCTTATCAGCACAGGTCCTCTAGAAACTTCCTGGGAGTACGCTTCGTCTTAGACAGGGAACATCAAAAATGACCCCCCCCTCCCCAAAGCAGGAGTGGGAGATGCTGACTTTACTCTCCAGAAATATTCTTTAAACTTCTAATAAAAAAAGTTGTTTCTTAAATACAGCCTACTCGTTTCACTTGCTTAAAAAAAGAAAAGTAAAAAAAGCCTCAGCAGTTTTTCTCTCCCTATAGTCCCATCACTATATTTTAGGCAGCAAAGCCAAGAAATTGATTTTTTTTTTTCCCTACTGATACTTATTGTCTTTTATGGCTGCAGAAGATTTTAGACCAGGAATGTGAAGCTTACAGATGGCTCAAACCTGGCTTGTGCAACAGATAAAGTGGGAATCTGTTGTAATGGTCCATTTGGACTTGCTCCCATCTTCTGATCACTGAATTTGAATCTATTAATCTTGTAGACATTTCCAGCATGCCCATCACCTTGAAATAAAGCTGAGAAACTGCACTGTGTCTGTGAGGATTCATGCTTCTCTTCTTGCCTGAACTGCTCTTACATATGTGACTTATAAAGTGGTTTTTTTCTCAAAGGAATACTACAAGTTGACCATAAAACAACATCTTTCCTCACTCTTGTGTGTGTGCACAAGAGCAAAATCTGTATTCCAGAAAGGACAAACCTTATTTCCAATAATTTTGATGCCAAAGCAGATCAGTCAATTTCTAATTAACTCTAATTGGCTTCTTCACATGCTTTTAAATTATTTACCTGGAGGTGACAGGCGCTCAAAAGCACCAAGCATTTTCTCCATGCTTTGTAAATGTTAAGCAGTATACTTGATGAAAAATAATCACCCACCACTTGTCACTTACAACCAAAAGCCTCATTGACTTAAACAGATGCAAACCACAGGTTTTACAATCACCAAGAAACGCAGGCAAGGACCATGTGGTGGATTGCTCAGTAGGTAACATAATAGAGGGGAAAAAAGAGAGACAATAGAGAGAAAAAATATTTAGGACAAGCTTGGGGGAGGCATTAACCCATCTCGAAAGATATTGGCTCAAAAGCCACCATCACGAGTGATCAGGGCACGTCATGTCTCTGCTGGCTGGACCCACAAAGAGCTTCTCTCCAAGCCAAAAATCCTTTAGGGCACCTGAACCCCACAGCTCCCTGCAGCACTCATAGACCCTGTGATCCCCAAGGACAGAGAAACACAAAGGTGTAGTGCTGCCTCACCTCTCTCCATGGAAAGCAGTACCTTAGAGCTCACCTTGAAATGGAGTTTCTTTTCTGTCCAGGGCCCTAAGAAATTGGAGGTGTTTATCCTCCCAGCTGCCATCTGCTCCTGGAAGGAATGGTGCAGCAACAGGGAGGGCAGAGCTGCTCCTGTTGGATTTGTGGCTCTGGACATTTCCTGGCTTGAGCCAAGGGAGCAAAAAAAAAAAAAATACAACAGGCAGGCAGCTTAATTTATAGCCACAAAATTAGGCACGCTGGGAGAAGGCTCGAACACCACAAGCAGCTAATGCAGGAAAGCAAGCAGCAGCCAGAGAAGGTGTGCTGTTAAGGTATTTTTCATCTGAAATGTCTTTAAATCACACTGCTGCATACCTACCCAGGCTGCAGAGGAGAGACAGAGATGCAGCCTGAAGTGGGCACCGAATTGGAAAGTGTTCATGGACTGATTTGAGAGTAACTTTATCCATGAGGACAGTTTAGAGAAAATGTGTTATTAAAGTACTTTATTTCCATTTAGAGACTCACACAGGCATACACAGACAGTAGGTGGTGACAGCTGCTACCAGAACCATTTGTTATCTTACTTCTGTTCAGTTTTTGACAGTGTGAAATGAATATAAATGCTGAAAAGCTTTACAGAGGTGAACCAAACAATAAAAAGTAGGGGGGAATGAATTCTGGTTAGGTTACTTTAGGGAAGAGCTTTATTTCTGTTTATTCCTGAGGCATGGATGTGTGCTGTGTTTCTAATACTGCTGAGAGGATTCTTGGTGGAGTTTACCAAATCCACACCATCCTGAGATGGTGAGAGCTGGCCTTGAAGCTAACTTTAATATCATTCCCAGAACTGGCATGAAAATAAGGCTTCAGCAAATTATTGCTTTTCCCTAATAATCTGTCCATCAAAATGGAGTGAACCTTTCACATAGTTTGCCTTAATAAAAGTGCTGGTGAGATAGCTCTGTGTTTGGACTTAGCAGGAGCAAATCTCTTGGCATCAAAAGGATTAAATTAGTTGGCCTGAAATTATATTGCTTTTTCCAAGCAATCATGACAGCTCTCAGAATCTTGCCACAGTATACTCACATCACACCAGCTGACAGTTGCCTCTAAAAAAACCCATTCATTTTGGCCAGCTCCTCCTGTGAACACCATCAACAGACTGATGCTCCTGTTTCAGAGTCCAAGAGGCATTTTTGAACTACACCCCTATCAAGGGGAAGCCCTGGGCTCGGTTTTGACCTTTGTCTGCTTGTTTGGCTCTCACCTGGAGAATATTTACACCATTCTCGCCTTGGTTACGATTTGGATGGACTGACAAATTTTGTCTTACAAGGGCAATCTATAAAGGAGATTTTGGCCTGTTGTACAGAATATAAAGTTCCTCAGAAACTATTGTAGTATATTGATTGCACAATATCTATGTTTCATTAGAGCTTGAGGTTTTGTTGTTGCTGTTGTTGTTTTCTTTTTTTGCTTCTATGACTAGTCCTCTTCCCCTGACAGAATTGATATAACAGGAATTCTCCATAAAATAGGGATTGGTAACAAGAGGCACAGATTTATAGCACAGAACACAGATTAAGCTGAAGTCAAGCAGATATTTTCCTAATATCTTTGTTCCTGATTTAATGCTTCTAAAGCAAACTATTTACTATATGAGAAAGACCTCAAAGTTTGCGCAGGGAGGGAGGTAAAATCTTTGTCTGAAGTTGGGCCAATAAAATAGGAATGACTTGGGCTTAGGAGTGCTGCAGGGAACATCGTTAGCTTCTGTGGGAGGGAGAGATTCACGTCAAGTTTATTTTTGTAAAGCAGCATCCACCTAGAAATGAGCACAAACTAAAATGCTATACCCTCTGAATTTGGTGGGCACTTGAAACCTCATTTTTGCAGAGAGCTCTTGGTTCCAAAAAAGGCCAGAACAGTGACAGATAGTCAAAACCTCTCAGCCTTTTGGGAGCATAAAATTTGATTTTCAACTTCTCTAACACTCTGCCCCACCTGGTCACCAAATCCCTTCATGTGGCTCTGGTTCCTGATGGTTTTATCTGAAGAAGGAATTTAGGCCTAGACACAGACAGGAACAAAGATAAAGCCCATGGCCATGTGTGGAGGGCAGGCTGAACCCCACTCCAGCAGAGGGGAGGGCAAGCAGCCTGGTAAACTCATCTGGTCAAGTCAATACTCTCCAGATCCATGCTTTTCTGGAAAGCAGTGGCTTTCTGAATAGAAATAAGGATCATTTCTCACAAGGTATAGCTGGCTGTGCCCAAGATAGCAAATGTGTCCTGCACACACATCATTATTACAAAATCCAGTGCTAGCTCTGCACAGAGCAGCTAATATGCCAAAAATACCATACATATATATTTGAATTATCTATTGCAAGGCACGCTGCAGGAAGGCTAGTAAATTCAGTTCCTCTTACCTGCCATCTGCATTCACATCCCGGGGTGAATTATATGTTTTCTAGCAAGTTATTTACACAAATCTCATTAAGAATAAAGACAGGGCGGTTTATATACAATTCCTGATCTACTGACTGAAATTGCACACCAAGATGTCAGTGTGACTTTGAATAGAAGCTGGAAAGCCGTGCTGCGTGAAATCACATCACTGAGAGAGAAAACCCTCCCGGTTTTTATTCTCCGTACCGACGTTCCTTTTCCTCTCCCCACTGAAACAAAACCACCATTAACCAGCTCTTCGTTATGCCGCTTTCCTGCAGGATTTCTGATAGTGCCTAATGGTGGTAAGGGCTGGATTACAGTTCAACATACTAAAAGCAGTTTGTTTTCAGCCCGGTGTGAAAACTCACTCTCAGGTTTTGAAAGTAATTTTCAGGAGTAGCCTTCCTTAGCAGACATTTTCTGGGATGCAGTCGGTGCTGGACTTGCCAGGTGCCTGATGTGCGATGCAGTGATGTTACCAGGCTGATTTCTTGGATGGCTCTGATGTGAAGGCATCTGGTTAGGACTGCTGGCTAGCAGAAGAAAAGGCACTAATTAAATATTTCTTGCCCTTTCAGGTTTGTCCCTCTGATTAACCACTTGAAAGAATCACCCCTGGGAAAGCCACACAATTATCTTTGAAACAGAGGGGCATGGTTAAACATCCCTTTGCTAACAGAAAAATAGTGAAAGAAAGGGAAAGCAGACAGCTCCAGCAAGGCTGGCAGGTTTTTGCTGGATTCAAACTAGCTCTTAAGCCCTTCAGCCTGGCAGGGGAAAGCCTGAGTGATCTTATGGAAGTTGCCAAAGAATCCCATTGTCACACACCTTTGGATTATATTTACTTGTTTCCCCGAGGTGATTTTGCTATCAAAATGTTTCCATAGCCACACGTATAGATGGATATCTGTTGGCAGCTTCTTCTTTAAGGCAACCTGCACTCCTGAACTGAGCATACTCCAAACCTATAGCAGTGATCAGTAAACTGTTACCATTGCCAGTTTCTGACATCTGAGCCTTTCACCTTGGTTTCAGTGAAAAAAACCTCCAATGTGTCATTGTACAGATCACCAGAACTCTAATTTTAGTCTTCCAAATTACACACTAGGGAAAATTAGCTAGGAGCTACCTTAATGATCAGCATTTCCACTGGGCTTTCACCAAAGCCATGGTGGGTTTGAGAGATCTTTTCCTCTCTTTCTTATTAACTAATGACTCCTTGGTTAAGTGAAATCCTTACTCATGAAATTTCCTTGCCTGCTGCCGCCAAAATTAAAGCCATAATACCACAACAAGATCTATGATGAGGTCACAAGGTTACAGACTTGTTCTGTGACCTTTGAGAAAGTACTTAATCACAGGTGTTTACACAACTGTGGTTTCAGTAGTATATTTTTAGGGTCTTAATATTGCAAGAGAAACCTCCTTCATTGGTGAAAGTTAAACATAATCAGAGTCAGTTCACCACTAATGCAAAAATTCCAGGTAGTGTTTTCATTCCTTACTTTTCATTTATACACTGGGTAACTCTTAGAATGTTCTTCTAAATGGTCTGCAGCAATCTTCTAAAGGATGTGTGTGCACAGAACTTACACAGTGACCTCCAGCTGTAACAAAACCCCCTTTTTAAAATTAGATTATTTCTGGAAAAAATATTCCTCAATACTACGTGGACTACTCTCAAGTAGACGAAGTCTCAAAGTAAAAAATGCTGCTAGGTTTGCTAGCTATGGTAAAAAAAAGGCTATAAAATGTTAGATTTCAAGTTATTAACCCCAGATTGGCTGTAAAGCTTCAAATGTTTAAGTTGTTTGCTTCAATTTCATAGCCTCCATAAGCTTTAAGATTTTAGCAAGATTTCTGCAGAC